>JAVIAB010000008.1:7207684-7215184 GCA_032433765.1 Megaustenia siamemsis | reverse complement strand
TAGGAGTTCATCGGTGATATATAGAACCAATTCTGACCTATGAAGCGAATCATGGACAGTAAACAAACAAATGAAAAGACAATTAGAGATCACAGAGATGGGATTTCTCAGAAGAATATTGAAAGTTTCCTGGACAGCTAAAAAGACCAATGAGGAAATTCTCAGAGGCCAATACAAAAAGGGAGCTCCAAAAAAACATCAGAAAGAAACAATCAACATTTTTCGGGCACATCATGAGAAGAGGAAAGTTGGAATACTTGGTTACAACTGGCAACATTTTGGGAAAGAGGGATCGCAGACGACAAAGAGAGAAAATACTAGATAGGTTTGTGCCATGGCATGGAAAACAGTCACCAACAAAATTACAGGTGCACTGTCGATAGAAGATTTGGAAGGACACGATCGCCTACGGCAACCGGCATGGCACATGGTGATGATACAGGGGAAAATCTTTCTGTGTTAGCAAAGTCGTAATATCGCCCTGAAAACTCTGATACGCCGAATTTAATAAAAGCTCCATATGTTTATTTCAATAGCTAGTTTTTCCTGGAAATGTTTTGATGTTACGGAGAACTATTACAAGTAGATCACTGGTCTTCAACCTGGTAGACCCCCGCCCCAAGTGAGTGGATCCAGCTGCCGTTGAAGACGTTCAAAATAAACAAAACTGAGAATTAGATGAGAATTATGTGAAAAGATCAAAATATTATCACTTGAGGTAAGAGGAATATTTGAATTACTTTTCGTGTTTAAATAATATATGACTACTATTGCTGATGCTGCTGTTACTAGTACTACTACTAATGCTACTGCTGCTGCTACTACTATTTGCTACTACTACTATTAATATTTCTGCTGCTGCCACTACTACTACTAATGCTGCTGCTACTACTACTACTACTGTTGCTGCTGCTACTACTATTTGCTACTACTATTTGCTGCTACTACTACTATTAATATTTATGCTGCTGCCACTACTACTACTAATGCTGCTGCTACTACTACTACTACTACTGTTGCTGCTGCTACTACTATTTGCTACTACTATTTGCTACTACTACTATTAATATTTCTGCTGCTGCCACTACTACTACTAATGCTGCTGCTACTACTACTACTACTACTACTGTTGCTGCTGCTACTACTATTTGCTACTACTATTTGCTACTACTACTATTAATATTTCTGCTGCTGCCACTACTACTACTAATGCTGCTGCTACTACTACTACTACTACTACTGTTGCTGCTGCTACTACTATTTGCTACTACTATTTGCTACTACTACTATTAATATTTCTGCTGCTGCCACTACTACTACTAATGCTGCTGCTACTACTACTACTACTACTACTACTGTTGCTGCTGCTACTACTATTTGCTACTACTACTACTTCTGCTGCTGCTACTACAAATACTACTGCTGCTGCTACTACTACTGCTGTTAATACAACTACTACTGCAGCTGCTACTACTACTGCTGTTAATAGAACTACTACTGCTGCTGCTACAAATACTGCTGTTAATACAACTACTACTGCTGCTGCTACTACTACTGCTGTTAATACAACTACTACTACTGCTGCTGCTACTACTACTGCTGCTACTACAACTACTACTGCTGCTACTACTACTGCTTCTACTACAACTACTACTAGTGCTGCTGCTGCTACTACTACTACTAGTACTAATACTGTTACTACAACAACTACTACTACTACTGCTGACACTACTACTGCTGCTACTGCTACTGCTGCTACTAGAACTACTGCTACTGCTGCTACTACTACTGCTGCTACTACAAGTACTACTGCTGCTGCGACTACTACTGCTGCTACTACAACTACTACTGCTGCTGTTGCTGCTACTATTACTGCTGCTACTACAACTACTACTGTTGCTGCTACTACTACTACTACAAGTATTAATACTGCTACTACAACTACTACTGCTGCTGTTGCTGCTACTATTACTACTGCTACTACAACTACTACTGCTGCTGCTACTACTACTACTACAAGTACTAATACTGCTACTACAACTACTACTGCTGCTGCTGCTACTACTACTGCTACTACTACTACAAGTACTAATACTGCTACTACAACTACTACTACTACTACTGCTACTACTACTACTGCTGCTACTACTACTGCTGCTACTAGAACTACTGCTAATGCTGCTACTACTACTGCTGCTACTACAACTACTACTGCTGCTACTACTACTACTACTACTACTACTACTACTACTACAAGTACATGTACTAATACTGCTACTACAACAACTACTACTACTACTGACACTACTACTGCTGCTACTACTAGTGCTGCTACTAGAACTACTGCTAATGCTGCTACTACTACTGCTGCTACTACAAGTACTACTGCTGCTGCTACTACTACTGCTGCTACTACAACTACTACTGCTGCTGTTGCTGCTACTACTACTGCTGCTACTACAACTACTACTGTTGCTGCTGCTACTATTACTACTGCTATTACAACAACTACTACTACTACAACAACTACTACTACTGCTACTACAACTACTACTACTGCTGCTGCTACTACTACTGCTGCCACTACAACAACAACTGCTGCTGCTGCTACTACTGCTGACACTAATACTACTACTGCTGCTACTACTACTACTACTGATACTAATACTACTAATGCTACTACTACTTCTACTGCTACTACAACACCTACTACTACTGCTGCTACTACTACTGCTGCTACAACGACTACTACTGATGCTGCTGCTACTACTACTACTGCTGACACTAATAATACTAATGCTACTACTAATGCTGACACTAATACTACTAATGCTACTACTACTGCTGCTGCTACTACAACTACTACTACTGCTGCTACTACTACTACTGCTGCTACTACAACTACTACTACTGCTGCTACTACAACTACTACTACTGCTGACACTAATACTAATAACACTACTACTACTGCTGCTGCTCCTACAACAACTACTACTACTGCTACTACTACTATTGCTGACACTAATACTACTAATGCTACTACTGCTGCTGCTACTACAACTACTATTACTACTGCTGACACTAATACTAATAATGCTACTACTACTGCTGCTGCTACTACAACTACTATTACTACTGCTGACACTAATACTAATAATGCTACTACTACTGCTGCTGCTACTACAACTACAGCTGACACTAATACTACAAATGCTACTACTACTGCTGCTGCTGCTACTACTACTACTGCCGACACTACTACTGCTGACACTACTACTTCTGCTGCCAATACTACTGCTACTAATAATACTACTGCTACTGCTGCTACTACTGCTGCTACTACTACTACTACTACTACTACTGCTGATACTACTACTACTACTACTACTGCTGCTACTACTACTACTACTGCTGACACTACTACTACTACTGCTACTGCTACTACTGCTGACACTACTACTGCTGCTGCTACTACTACTAGTTCTGCTGACACTACTAATTCTGCTGCTACAACTACTACTGCTGACACTACTACTGCAGCAGCTACTACTACTACTGCTGGTACTACTACTACTACTGCTGGTACTACTACTACTACTACTGACAATACTATTGCAACTGCTACTACTACTACTATTGCTGACACTACTACTACTACTACTACTACTACTACTGCTGTCACTACAACAACTACTACTACTAGTGCTACTACTACAGCGGCTACTGCTACTACTACAGCTGCTACTGCTACTACTACTACTGGTACTACTACTGCTACTACTACTACTGCTGACACAACTACTGCTACTGCTACTGCTACTGCTGCTGCTACTACTACTACTACTACTAATACTACTGCTACTACTACTACGGCTACTGCTACTGAAGCTACTAGTACTACTACTACTACTGCTACTGCTACTACTGCTACTACTACTACTACTGATATTGCTACTACTACTACTAGTACAACTACTACTAGTACTAATACTACTACTACTGATATTGCAACTACTACTAGTACTAATACTACTGCTACTGCTACTACTGACACAACTACTACTACTGATATTGCTACTACTACTACTAGTACAACTACTACTAGTACTAATACTACTGCTACTACTACTACTGCTACTGCTGCTACTAGTACTACTACTACTACTGCTACTGCTACTACTGGTACTACTACTACTGACACAACTACTACTACTGATATTACTACTACTACTACTAGTACTACAACTACTAATGCCACTACTACTGCTGCTGCTGCTATTACTAAAGATACCACTACTACAACTACTACTACTACTACTATTGCTGTAGCTACTGCTGCTACTACTACTACTACTACTGCTGCTGCTGCTACTGCTACTACTATTACTACTACTACTATTACTGCTTCTGATGCTACTACTAATATTACTGCTACTGCTACTGCTAACATGTGGATGTGATACCAGTGCTAACATATGGATGTGATAACAGTGCTAACATGTGGATGTGATATCAGTGCTAACATGTGGATGTGATAACAGTACTAACATATGGACGTGATATCAGTGCTAACATATGGATGGGATACCAGTGCTAACATGTGGATGTGATACTAGTGCTAACATGTGGATGTGATATCAGTGCTAACATGTGGCTGTGATACCAGTGCTAACATGGGGATGTGATACCAGTGCTTACATGTGGATGTGATATCAGTGCCAACATGTGGATGTGATACCAGTGCTTACATGTGGATGTGATGTCAGTGCTAACATATGGATGTGATATCAATTCTAAAATACGGATGTGATATCAGTGCTAACATATGGATGTGATATCAGGGCTAACATGTGGATGTGATACCAGTGCTAACATGTGGCTGTGATATCAGTGCTAACATGTGGCTGTGATACCAGTGCTAACATGTGGATGTGATACCAGTGCCAACATATGGATGTGATACCAGTGCCAACATGTGGATGTGATACCAGTGCTAACATATGGATGTGATACCAGTGCTAACATATGGATGTGATACCAGTGCCAACATATGGATGTGATACCAGTGCTAACATGTTGATGTGAAGGTTGAAAATCCACCCAGACTTTAGATATGAAATTAAACGTTTTTGAAAACATGTCTATGTATGATCTCAAACATAAGCTGGAAAGATTACATTTCAAATGAACAGATAAGAGATGAATCACAACAAGAATATGTGTTGAGTATTATAAGAAAAAGGCGTTGGAAATACATCGGGCATGTGCTGAGAATGAATGAAGAAAGACTTCTCCATCAGACATTCATGTGGAAACAATGTGCTAAAGAAAATAAGGCAGACAAAGAGAAACACTATGCAGAACAATAAATATTGAAAACTCTAACATGGTACTGGAAGCCGCGATAGTTCAGTGGTTAGTTAACTGGACAACAAAGGACAAGAGGTAGGGTTCGATCCTAACCGACGGCTTCCGGTTCACCCAGCCTTTAATGGGTACCGGATTTTTATCTGGGAAAGTAAAGCGGCACGGGCGTAATACCGACCACATTACCCCAAAAATCATGTGCTGAAGGTCTGCAAAATTGATGGTCACTAACACCATATTCCCTATACGCCACTTGGCGTGACGGGTCACTAACACCATATTCCCTATACGCCACTTGGCGTGACGGGTCACTAACACCATATTCCCTATACGCCACTTGGCGTGACGGGTCACTAACACCATATTCCCTATACCCCACTTGGCGTGACGGGTCACTAACACCATATTCCCTATACCCCACTTGGCGTGACGGGTCACTAACACCATATTCCCTATACGCCACTTGGCGTGACGGGGGGTACTTTACTTTTTTTTACTACTACCATGGGACTAAGAAACAACTAGAACCACCAGAGCACACAAATTGTCAGTCATGGAGAACTATGACTTCCGCCCCAGATGCCGCCTTCAGCCCGATAGGGCAACGACGAATGAATGAACTGTTGCCCTACAGTAACCTATCATCATCGAGTGCCATCTCCGCAACGAAGGTTGTCTACCATAGAGCGCCACTCCGCTCTGTCTCTTTCTTTGATGGTGCAGGTTGTCATATTCTGGTTTGTCCATCTTTTGATGTTACTCGTCCATGTTACTCTTGGTCTGCCTCTGCCTCTTTTACCTTGTATTTTCCCCTCCAGGATTACTTTTAGTAGGCTGTTGTATCTTTTAACATGGCCCAAAAATCGCATTTGTCTTGTTTGAATTGTGTTTAGTAGTTCTCTTGTCATTTTAGTTGTTTTAAGACTTCATCGTTTGTTTTCTTTTCCTTCCATCCAATTCTACCTATTCTTCTATATCCACATTTCAAAGGCTTCAATTCTCTTTCTGTTTTCTTGTCTAATGTCCATGTTTCTGCACCATATAGGCATGTTGAGAAGACATAACATTTTGCTATTCTTAGCTTTAGCCCTGGTGTTATTTGTTTTGATGTTAGTATGTTCTTCATGACATTAAAATTACTGTTTGCCATTCCTACTCTTTTGTTTATTTCGGTTTTACATTTTCCATCACTGGTTATAGTATGTCCAAGGTAGTTGTAGTTCTGAACTGTCTCCAGGTCTATTCCTTTAATTTTGGTATCCACTTGTGGGTTTTGAGTATTATCTTTGTTTAAGATCATTGTTTTAGTCTTTTTGATATTCATATCTAGTCCAAATTTTTTGCTTGTCATGCTTATTTCATTAAGTAAGTGTTGTAGATCTTTAGGATTTTCTGCTAGTAGAACCTATAAGCCGACTACAAGTGTAAACAAGTTGAAGAGCACTACCGGATGTTGGGTTTAATCAAAACCTCGATATTCAACGCGATAATCAGTCACTTGTGAATGACCTTGGCAATATAAATAAATCTGACAGATATCACTTGTTGTGACTACTGACTGCCTAGTTCTACAGAGCTTTGAAAATAGGAACATACTTTCTTAGGAAAAGCTTAATTCAAAGTAAATATATGACATAACATGATTTACGAGAAATTACATGCTACGAGTTTTACATAAATACTTTTAACAAGCCCAATAATGAAGCGCGACATGTAAACGAAACCGTGTTGCTTATTGTACAAGTATTGTTTGTGGCAGTCCACGAGGTGAGAAACATCAAGATGGCGGAACACGAAATCAGAAAAAGGAAGATTGGTGAGTACATGCAGTGATAACCATTACTATACTTGTTTTTGAAATGTTCCATTCACATTTATACTTATTCTTCCTCTCAGCGTGCTTCTCCTTCTTTTTATCTTTCTCCTCCTTACTATTCCTCTTCTTCTTCTCCTCCTCCCCTCCTCCTCCTTATCATTCCTCTTCACCTCCTCTTTCCACTTCTCCTCCTCTCTCCCCTCAACTTCTCCTCCTTCTTCTCCGCCTTCTTCTCCTCCACTTCTTGCTCCTCCCCTCCCTCTATTCTTCTCCTATTATTCATCTTCTCCTCCTTCTCCTATTGTTCATCTTCTCCT
>JAVIAB010000008.1:7125184-7200184 GCA_032433765.1 Megaustenia siamemsis | reverse complement strand
ACCACGAGGGACGGAGGGAGCCGCGATAGCTCAGTGGTTAGTGAACTCAACTACAAAGGACAAGAGTGGGTTCGATCCTGATCGACGGCTTCTGGGTTCACCCAGCCTTAAATAGGTACCTCATTTTTTTTCCTGGTAAAGTAAATCGGCATGAGCGTAATACCGACCACATTACCCCATAAATCATGTGCTGAAGGTCTGTAAAATGTATGGTCACTAACACCATATTTCCCTATACGCCACTTGACTGGACTGGGAGACTTTACTTTTTTATTTTTTTATTTTTTTTAATTTACGGGGGACGAAGGAGCACATCAGCATTAGGGCAGAAAGCTGTCAGCGAATAATAGCTGATGGATTGCACCAGGATCGGTGAATCGTAACTATCTAGACCCTACCACATCTTCGCAGTGCCCCCGAAACAGATTAATCCAGTCTGGCCAAGTAAGTAGGGATCGAGAGGAAAGGCAATGTGGTACTAAAAAAGCCGCGCTGAAGTCGGATGTGTTGGGTCAAAAGGCACAAATATCACAATTGTACTCTTTTTCTTCTTCTTTCCTTCCTCATATACCTTTCAGTGTCAATGGGAGATATAATTTGCGGTCTTTTGCTCTTCTGTTTGCCTTTGTTGCTGTTATGTTTCCTAGTGTTTCTAATATTTCGTCAATCCATCTTTTTCGTGGTCGGCCCTTGGGTCTGGTATTCTCGCAACGTTTATTGAAGGCTCGTTGTGTTGTGTTTGGATCTTACTGTCTTTATATAGGCCGTTTATTCAGTGCTGTCGCCACGAAGTGTTCCAGTCTGAGTTTCTATTTGATTCCAAATAGAAACTAAACTTTTGACCCTACCAGGATTCGAACCCGCATTCTCGTGGTTTAGAACCCGACAACCTATCGACTTGGCCACCCGCTCTAAAAAAAAAATTTGAATGAATCACTTCTTCTTCCTTTGGAGCATAGTTCTTCAACACTTTCAGCTCCTCGTGGAGCATAGTTCTTCAACACTTTCAGCTCCTCGTGGAGCATAGTTCTTCAACACTTTCAGCTGCTTGTGGAGCATAGTTCTTCAACACTTTCAGCTCCTCGTGGAGCATAGTTCTTCAACACTTTCAGCTCCTCGTGGAGCATAGTTCTTCAACACTTTCAGCTCCTCGTGGAGCATAGTTCTTCAACGCTTTCAGCTGCTTGTGGAGCATAGTTCTTCAACACTTTCAGCTCCTCGTGGAGCATAGTTCTTCAACACTTTCAGCTCCTCGTGGAGCATAGTTCTTCAACACTTTCAGCTCCTCGTGGAGCATAGTTCTTCAACACTTTCAGCTCCTCGTGGAGCATAGTTCTTCAACACTTTCAGCTGCTTGTAGAGCATAGTTCTTCAACACTTTCAGCTCCTCGTGGAGCATAGTTCTTCAACACTTTCAGCTCCTCGTGGAGCATAGTTCTTCAACACTTTCAGCTGCTTGTAGAGCATAGTTCTTCAACACTTTCAGCTCCTCGTGGAGCATAGTTCTTCAACACTTTCAGCTCCTCGTGGAGCATAGTTCTTCAACACTTTCAGCTGCTTGTAGAGCATAGTTCTTCAACACTTTCAGCTCCTCGTGGAGCATAGTTCTTCAACACTTTCAGCTGCTCGTGGAGCATAGTTCTTCAACACTTTCAGCTGTTCGTGGAGCATAGTTCTTCAACACTTTCAGCTGCTCGTGGAGCATAGTTCTTCAACACTTTCAGCTGCTCGTGGAGCATAGTTCTTCAACACTTTCAGCTGCTCGTGGAGCATAGTTCTTCAACACTTTCAGCTGCTCGTGGAGCATAGTTCTTCAACACTTTCAGCTGCTTGTAGAGCATAGTTCTTCAACACTTTCAGCTCCTCGTGGAGCATAGTTCTTCAACACTTTCAGCTCCTCGTGGAGCATAGTTCTTCAACACTTTCAGCTCCTCGTGGAGCATAGTTCTTCAACACTTTCAGCTCCTCGTGGAGCATAGTTCTTCAACACTTTCAGCTCCTCGTGGAGCATAGTTCTTCAACACTTTCAGCTCCTCGTGGAGCATAGTTCTTCAACACTTTCAGCTCCTCGTGGAGCATAGTTCTTCAACACTTTCAGCTGCTTGTGGAGCATAGTTCTTCAACACTTTCAGCTCCTCGTGGAGCATAGTTCTTCAACACTTTCAGCTCCTCGTGGAGCATAGTTCTTCAACACTTTCAGCTCCTCGTGGAGCATAGTTCTTCAACACTTTCAGCTGCTTGTGGAGCATAGTTCTTCAACACTTTCAGCTCCTCGTGGAGCATAGTTCTTCAACACTTTCAGCTGCTTGTGGAGCATAGTTCTTCAACACTTTCAGCTCTTCGTGGAGCATAGTTCTTCAACACTTTCAGCTCCTCGTGGAGCATAGTTCTTCAACACTTTCAGCTCTTTGTGGAGCATAGTTCTTCAACACTTTCAGCTGCTTGTAGAGCATAGTTCTTCAACGCTTTCAGCTGCTTGTGGAGCATAGTTCTTCAACGCTTTCAGCTGCTTGTGGAGCATAGTTCTTCAACGCTTTCAGCTCCTTGTGGAGCATAGGTCTTCAACACTTTCCAAGCTGTTCTGTTTTTTGTCATTCTACTAAATTAGCACCATATCTTCCCCATCATCTTCATCTCTGTTTCCATCTGTCCTCTCCAAAAATATTTTGGCCTTCCCCTATGTCTCATCCCCCGGGGATAAAATAAAATGGGCCTGTTATGTAATATTCTCAGTTGGCTTCCGCAGTGTGTATCCTATCCAGCACCATCGTCTTCGTTGTATCTCTTTGTCCACTGGTATTTAACTGGTACTTTCTCACAGTTCCAAGTTAGTGATTTTGTCCTGCCAGTTCCTTCCTTTTTATCTATGCAAACATTTATTTATTAAAGTCTGCATCTTCGTCATTGTAATCTTTGTTATTCTCCGTGTTTCTGGCCTACAAAGGATTCGATCCCAACCGACGGCCTCCGGGTTCACCCAGCCATAAATGGGTACCGGATTTTTTTCTGGGAAAGTAAAGCAGCACGGGCGTAATACCGACCACATTATCCCAAAAATCATTTGCTGAAGGTCTGTAAAATATAGGGTCACTAACACCATATTTCCTTATACGCCAATTGGCGTGACGGGGGTACTTTACTTTTTTTTTTTTTTCCTCCGTGTTTCACATCCATATAATAGAACTGAATTAATATTGGAGTTGACAATTTGTATTTTTATATTTAACTACATTACTTTGGATTTCCATGATTTCTGGTACAATGAGCACTCCTCTTGCATTTTGTATTTAATTGAATGAATGAATGAATGAATGACTTTTTGAAATAGAAATTCATTTTTATTCTCCAGTTCACCACGAGGTACAGATTCTTCAAAGTGGAGACAATTCTGAAACTGCCAGCAGATACTGCCACAAGATAAACAACCACCGATCTTATTTTAGCTTGAGCGATCTGTGGAAGCGTCTATCGATAAACGACAAAGATCTTATCGAATTCATCATCACCCTACATGACTTGACAGGCTATGTTGAAGTGCCTTGTAATGAAGGCATTCGCTGCGGATCATGTTTTGTCCAGAAGGTTGACATTGTAACGAACGGGTTGTGTCCGTACCGAGAGTGTGGCCATCAGGGCGGAGCCAACTGGGGGAGAGTGACACTGTCAACAGCCTTACATGTGATTGGTGGAAACGAATGTGCAGCAAAGATGTGTACAGTTCGTCTCTTCTATGACAGCGCTGAAGATCAGGGCGAAGAGAATGTACTTCATGTGGTGAAGTCACATTCTCACGACGAGAACGGAGACTGGTGTGCCTTGGTGTGTGTGAGCTTCAACCTTCAACTTCTGAACAAACTATCTGGCATGTTGACAAGATATTGGGAAATCGGTTCTCATTTGAGGAGACGATATCAGGAATCAAGTGATAACATGGTTATCATCGTCTCCCACCCCCATGGGGGACCAAAACGTTTAAGTATTGGGAATGGGAAGGTCAAGGACTGTGCTCGGGAGGTCAGGGACGACCAGGACTGGTGTTATTATTCCTACGATACAACGACGTGTGACGGAAGCAGCGGCGCCCCGGTGTATGTCCTCGGGAAATGGAACGATGGTTTTGGTTATTGGTTCAACCACTCACATAACCACTGCGGTGTGGACAATAGGTCGTATAGCAGCAGTACTGTGGGTGTACACTCAACGTTTGGAGTACGAACAAAGCCTTACATATACTGCGACATTTATCAACCTGACGACAGAGAACATAACGTATATGTGAATAATAATTTGAACACTGTTATTGCTGAATACAACAATGAAGTTCATATGCCCATATATGACAAAATAAACATTCATAATGCTGAGGAAACTCATGAAACGTCTCTGCCTGTCTGTAACCATAAGAATGACCTTAGTCTTCTAGAAGTGAAAGAGATGAGTCTGTCTGATTGGAATGTGGTGGGTGTTCTTTTTGCTGACTGCAGTAGAGGGAATCTGAATATTCTGGATGTGATGAATCGCCTTTGTCAAATCAAAGAGAAGATAGTTATGCCATGCAAGCAGGGGAATTCATGTCTCTATTCTGTGAAAATGGATTTGGTTTTATAGTATTTCTGTGTGTAAGGGAGACTTACTATAGTAGTATTTATGTGGTTATGGGAGATTTTGTATTGTGTTATATCTGTGGATGTGGAGATGTGGTATTGTCTTATTTATGTGGATATGGTAGATTTGGTATTGTGTTATTTTTTGGATTTGGGAGATTTGGTGTTGTGTTAATTATGTGGATATAGGAGATTTGGTATTGTGTTATTTCTGTGGATATAGAAGATTTGGTCTTGTGGTATTTCTGTGAATATAGGAGATTTGGTGTTGTGGTATTTCTGTGGATATAGGAGATTTGGTATTGTGGTATTTCTGTGGGTATAGGAGATTTGGTGTTGTGTTATTTATGTGGATATATAAGATTTGGTACTGTGTTATTTCTGTGGATATAGAAGATTTGGTATTGTGTTATTTCTGTGGATATAGAAGATTTGGTGTTGTGGTATTTCTGTGGATATATAAGATTTGGTACTGTGTTATTTCTGTGGATATATAAGATTTGGTACTGTGTTATTTCTGTGGATATAGAAGATTTGGTATTGTGTTATTTCTGTGGATATAGAAGATTTGGTGTTGTGTTATTTATGTGGATATAGAAGATTTGGTGTTGTGTTATTTCTGTGGATATAGGAGATTTGGTACTGTGTTATTTCTGTGGATATAGGAAATTTGGTGTTGTGGTATTTCTGTGGATATAGGAGATGTGGTACAGTGTTATTTCTGTGGGCATGGTAGATTTGGTGTTGTGTTTTTTATGCAGATATAGGAGATTTGGTGTTGTGGTATTTCTGTGGGTATAGGAGATTTGGTATTGTGTTATTTCTGTGGATATAGGAGATTTGGTGTTGGGGTATTTCTGTGGGTATAGGAGATTTGGTATTGTGTTATTTCTGTGGATATAGGAAATTTGGTCTTGTGTTATTTCTGTGGATATAGAAGAAGTGGTATTATGTTATTTCTGTGGATAGGAGATTTGGTCTTGTGGTATTTCTGTGGATATAAAAGATTTGGTATTATGTTATTTCTGTGGATATAAAAGATTTGGTATTGTGTTATTTCTGTGGATGTAGGAGATTTGGTATTGTGTTATTTCTGTGGGTATGGTAGATTTGGTGTTGTGTTATTTCTGTGGGTATGGTAGATTTGGTTTTGCGTTATATCTGTGGAAATAGGAGATTTGGTATTATGTTATTTCTGTGGGTATAGGAGATTTGGTATTCTAGTACTTCATTGGGTATGGGAGATTTAGTGCTGCAGCATTTCTTTGATAAATCAGCTCCAGCTGGTCCAACAGAACCCAGGAAGTCAAAAAAAAACAGACTAGACCACAACATCACAATCATACATCTGAGATTGGCTAAAGGCTCGTGTCGATACTCATTCAATCAATCAATCAAACAATAAGTCAATCAATCAATCAGACAATAAGTCAATCAATCAATCAATCAATCAGACAATAAGTCAATCAATAAATCGATTAATGTGTGTCTGCCTGAGGGTAAAGGAAAGAATAGGAACCCTAATAAAATGATGAGACAAGAGCCCATAGGGTGCCGGATCAACAACCTACAAACTATTATTAAAGTCGTGCAGTTATATGTCATTACATTGATGTTATAGGCGGTCATTTTACTCTGTAGTTTTTTTTTTTTTATTCTAAGGGAATGAACTCTTTGAAAATTCATTTCTGACACATTTCAGTCAGTGCCCCTGTCACGCCAAGTGGCGTATAGGGAAATATGGTGTTAGTGACCCTACATTTTACAGACCTTCAGCACATGATTTTTGGGGTAATGTGGTCAGTATTACGCCCGTGCTGGTTTACTTTCCCGGAAAAAAATCCGGTACCCATTTAAGGCTGGGTGAACCCGGAAGCCGTCGGTTGGGATCGAACCCTACCCCTTGTCCGTGGTAGTCCAGTTCACTAACCACTGAGCTTTTCTGACACATTAGTCTCAGGCAATCTTTTTCTTCTTCCTTTCAGCTCCCTGTGGAGCATAGGTCTACAACAAATACTTTCAGCTCCCTGTGGAGCATAGGTCTTCAACAAATACTTTCAGCTCCCTTTGGAGCATATGTCTTCAACAAACACTTTCAGCTCCCTGTGGAGCATAGGTCTACAACAAATACTTTCAGCTCCCTGTGGAGCATAGGTCTTCAACAAACACTTTCAACTCCCTGTGGAGCTTAGGTCTTCAACAAATACTTTCAGCTCCCTGTGGAGCATAGGTCTACAACAAATACTTTCAGCTCCCTGTGGAGCATAGGTCTTCAACAAACACGTTAGCTCCCTGTGGAGCATAGGTCTTCAACAAATACTTTCAGCTTCCTGTGGAGCATAGGTCTACAACAAATACTTTCAGCTCCTTGTGGAGCATAGGTCTCCAACAAACACTTTCAGCTCCCTGTGGAGCATAGGTCTCCAACAAACACTTTCAGCTCCCTGTGGAGCATAGGCCTTCAACAAACACTTTCAGCTCCCTGTGGAGCATAGGTCTTCAACAAACACTTTCAGCTCCCTGTGGAGCATAGGTCTACAATAAACACTTTCAGCTCCCTGTGGAGCGTAGGTCTTCAACAAACACTTTCCAAGTCATTCTGTTTCTTGCTACTCTTTTAAGGTCATTCCATGTCTTCTCCATCATCTCCATCTTTCTGTTCCAAGATTATTTTGTTGGTCTTCCTCCTTGTATTTTTCCTTGGGAATTCAAAAAATGGCCTGTTGTGTAATACTCTCAGTTGGCTTCCGTAGTGTGTGTCCTATCCAGCGCCATAGTCTTCGCTGTATCTCTTTATCCACTGGTATTTGACTGGTACTTTCCCATAATTCTATGTTAGTGATTTTGTCCTGCCATTCCCATCCTTTAATTCTGCATAATCATCCATTAATGAAGGTCTGTATCTTCATGATTGTCATTCTGTTGTTCTCCATGTTTCACATCCATATAACAAGACTGGCTTAACATTGGAGTTGAACATTTTTATTTTTTATTTTGCAGGCAATCTGTTGATTAAAATAAGGTAAATAAGGTTGATCCAGACTGACTTAATTAGCCGACAAGCTAGTAATGCCCAACAGCTGAATCAATACACTTTATATAAGCTGTTGGTTTTTTATTTGTAATATAAATATATTTTTCCTTTTGCTTAATTCTCAATAAAATGTAGATTCTAAAGACTCTAATTACTTATATCATACATTTGTGTACATATTTTTCGTTCAATGTTCACACTTTTATTGAAAAAAAAAAAATATATATATATATATCTTCTTCTCCTTTTCTCTTCTCACTGATACCTAAAAGGTGTCGTGGTTTATATCATTTGTCGTTCTTGAGCTGCTCGAACTGTCTGATTAGTGATTTTCCTTTGTTGTTACATGTCTCTGTCACTGCATCTATCCATCTTCTTCTTTTCTCTTTTCACTGATACCTAAAAGGTGTTGTGGTTTATATCATTTGTCGTTCTTGAGCTGCTCGAACTGTCTGAATTAGTGATTTTCCTTTGTTGTTACATGTCTCTGTCACTGCATCTATCCATCTTCTTCTGGGTCTTCCTCTTGGTCTTTTTCCATGCATTCTCGAGAAGAACGCCCTTGATGGTGATTGGTAAGGATTCATTCTGACCAGGTGGCCAAACCATTTCAGTTGTTGTTGTTCTATATATTCTTGGCAGGGTTTTGTTCTTACCATTTTTCTTATGGTTTCATTTGGTATTCTATCTCTTCTTGTGTTGTTTGTTACTTTTCTCAAGCATCGCATCTCACATGTATTTATCTTTCTTAATTATAATTTAGAAAGGGTCCATGTTTTACTTTCATAGCACAAAGTTGGTATGAAAATGCTTTTTATCATTTGTTGTTTAGCTGGCATAGAAATGTTTGGACCATATATATATATTAGGCCACACCTGTGTCCTGCCCTCCTTAAGATAGAACGATTCTATAAAAAAAATAATAATTGCTCAAGCGGTAAAGCGAAGGGGAGATAAACACGGTGATCATAGGCAGAAGGTGGAGCTGGATCGGTCACATAAATAGGAGTGATTCAAGATCGATCACAAGAACAGGCAATCGGGGGTGGGGGGGGGAGGTTAGTGAGAGTCAGACCAGGGACAACTTGGCTGGGGACAGCGGAAACTGACATGAATAGTGTGGGCCAGAAGTGGGGCGTGCTTTGAAGAATGATTAGTTAAAATACGAAATGGAGAGAATTTGTTCTTGCCCTATAAGGCATTAAAGCCAATGATTGCTTTCTTCGTCTGCTGTCAGAGTGAGGACAGGTAGGCAGGCAGGCAGGTTGGTAAGAATATTAGACAGACAGGCAGGCAGGCAGACAGACAGACAGGTAGGCATGTTGGTAAGAATATTAGACAGACAGGCAGACAGACAGACAGGTAGGCATGTTGGTAAGAATATTAGACAGACAGGCAGGCAGGCAGGCAGACAGACAGGTAGGCATGTTGGTAAGAATATTAGACAGACAGGCAGGCAGGCAGACATACAGACATACAGACAGGTAGGCATGTTGGTAAGAATATTAGACAGACAGGCAGGCAGACAGACAGGTAGGCATGTTGGTAAGAATATTAGACAGACAGGCAGGCAGGCATGTTGGTAAGAATATTAGACAGACAGGCAGGCAGGCAGGCAGACAGACAGGCAGGCAGGTTGGTAAGAATATTAGACAGACAGGCAGGCAGACAGGCAGGCAGGTTGGTAAGAATATTAGACAGACAGACAGACAGACATGTTGGCAGGTTGGTAAGAATATTAGACGGACAGACAGGTTGGCAGGTTGGTAAGAATATTAGACAGACAGACAGACAGACAGGCAGGCAAGTTGGTAAGAATGTTAGACAGACAGACAGACAGACAGACAGACAGGCAGGCTGGTTGGTAAGAATATTAGACAGACAGACAGGTTGGCAGGTTGGTAAGAATATTAGACAGACAGACAGGCAGACAGGCTGGCATGTTGGTAAGAATATTAGACAGACAGGCAGGTAGGCAGGCAGGACATTCACTATCTTCCTATGTCCCAAATACATTGACACAGCCAGGGGTTAACAAACACACCTGTAGTACACACAAACCGAACTGTTGGCGTCAACTTGGTTCTCATGTACGCATGAAAAGTCAAGGTCATGTCTTCATTTGTACGCAACAACAACGATTTCCCAGAAATCCAGATCCTGAAACACAGCGGTTTGTTGTCGATATTTTAGCAGTCGTGCTAAGTTTTCTCAGCTCTGATGAAACATGACTGGAGTATAATTCTGAGCACATTAACAATGAAAATATGAGCTGCTTTAATTAAAATTGTGTAAAACTTGTGCTGAAATTAATGGAAAAATTAAAAAATACAGAAAAATGGTATGTTAGAAACTTTACGTGATAAGTGGACGACACAGACTAAACGACGTTTCGGCCCAATAGGCCTTCAGCAGGAAAAAACATGAAAATCAAACACACACAACTAATAACGAAACATTCAAAACAAAAATATTCGAAATATCTTAAAGGAAATATGTCTATCCTGTGTGTATGAAAAGGAAATATGTCTATCCTGTGTTTATGAAAAGGAAATATGTCTATCCTGTGTGTATGAAAAGGAAATGTGTCTATCCTGTGTTTATGAAAAGGAAATATGTCTATCCTGTGTTTATGAAAAGGAAATGTGTCTATCCTGTGTTTATGAAAAGGAAATATGTCTATCCTGTGTTTATGAAAAGGAAATGTGTCTATCCTGTGTGTATGAAAAGGAAATATGTCTATCCTGTGTTTATGAAAAGGAAATGTGTCTATCCTGTGTTTATGAAAAGGAAATGTGTCTATCCTGTGTTTATGAAAAGGAAATGTGTCTATCCTGTGTTTATGAAAAGGAAATGTGTCTATCCTGTGTTCACGAAAAGGAAATGTGTCTATCCTGTGTTTACGAAAAGGAAATGTGTCTATCCTGTGTTTATGAAAAGGAAATGTGTCTATCCTGTGTTTATGAAAAGGAAATGTGTCTATCCTGTGTTTACGAAAAGGAAATGTGTCTATCCTGTGTTTATGAAAAGGAAATGTGTCTATCCTGTGTTTATGAAAAGGAAATGTGTCTATCCTGTGTTTATGAAAAGGAAATATGTCTATCCTGTGTGTATGAAAAGGAAATGTGTCTATCATGTGTGTATGAAAATGAAATGTGTCTATCCTGTGTTTATGAAAAGGAAATATGTCTATCCTGTGTGTATGAAAAGGAAATGTGTCTATCCTGTGTGTATGAAAAGGAAATGTGTCTATCCTGTGTGTATGAAAAGGAAATGTGTCTATCCTGCGTGTATGAAAAGGAAATGTGTCTATCCTGTGTGTATGAAAAGGAAATGTGTCTATCCTGTGTGTATGAAAAGGAAATGTGTCTATCCTGTGTGTATGAAAAGGAAATGTGTCTATCCTGCGTGTATGAAAAGGAAATGTGTCTATCCTGTGTGTATGAAAAGGAAATGTGTCTATCCTGTGTGTATGAAAAGGAAATGTGTCTATCCTGTGTGTATGAAAAGGAAATGTGTCTATCCTGTGTTTACGAAAAGGAAATGTGTCTATCCTGTGTGTATGAAAAGGAAATGTGTCTATCCTGTGTTTACGAAAAGGAAATGTGTCTATCCTGTGTGTATGAAAAGGAAATGTGTCTATCCTGTGTTTACGAAAAGGAAATGTGTCTATCCTGTGTTTACGAAAAGGAAATGTGTCTATCCTGTGTGTATGAAAAGGAAATGTGTCTATCCTGTGTGTATGAAAAGGAAATGTGTCTATCCTGTGTGTATGAAAAGGAAATGTGTCTATCCTGTGTGTATGAAAAGGAAATGTGTCTATCCTGTGTGTATGAAAAGGAAATGTGTCTATACTGTGTGTATGAAAAGGAAATGGTAACAAAAATGTGGCTGTCGTGAATGTGCAAAAAAGTGCGCAAATGCACACCGAACCAGAGGAGTTCACACAGGGGTCCGTGCGCAAACATAAAGGGGAAAGTGCGCAAATGCACACATCATTTCCTTTTCATAAACACAGGATAGACACATTTCCTTTTCATACACACAGGATAGACACATTTCCTTTTCATACACACAGGATAGACACATTTCCTTTTCATACACACAGGATAGACACATTTCCTTTTCATACACACAGGATAGACACATTTCCTTTTCATACACACAGGATAGACACATTTCCTTTTCATACACACAGGATAGACACATTTCCTTTTCATAAACACAGGATAGACACATTTCCTTTTCATAAACACAGGATAGACACATTTCCTTTTCATACACACAGGATAGACACATTTCCTTTTCATAAACACAGGATAGACACATTTCCTTTAACATATTTCGAATATTTTTGTTTTGAATGTTTCGTTATTAGTTGTGTGTGTTTGTTTTTCTTGTTTATTCCTGCTGAAGGCCTATTGGGCCGAAACGTCGTTTAGTCTGTGTCGTCCACTTATCACGTAAAGCTTCTAACATACCATTTTTCTGTATTTTTTAATCCTTCCTTATATTCAGCTTTACTGCAGCTTCGCATTTGTATGCATTCATTTGCATTTCTTTGCCTTAACCCCTTGCTGAAATTAATGTTATTTTACATCAGAAATGGTTCAATTTGTCAAATTTCCAAGTAGTTTTTTCTCTTAAACGTTTCTTTTTAAAACTGAAATATCAACAGGATAAAAATTAACTGAAAAAATATACTAACATTATGTTATATCTTCTCAAAATTCCTGTATGGTGCAGAAACATGGACATTAGACAAGAAAACAGAAAAAAATGAAACCTTTTAAATATGGATTTATAGAAAAATAGGAAGAATTGGATGGAAAGAAAAGAAAACAAACGATGAAGTCTTAAAACAACTAAAAATGAAAAGAGAACTACTAAACACAATTCAAATAAGACAAATGAGATTTTTGAGGCATGTTAGAAGACACAACAGCCTACTAAAAGTAATCCTGGAGGGGAAAATACAAGGTAAAAGAGGCAGACCAAGACTAACATGGAGGAGTAACATCAAAAGATGGACAAGTCAGCCTATGACAACCTGCACCATCAAAGCAAGAGACAGAGCGGAATGGCGCTCCATGGTAGCCAAGCTTGGATGCGGAGACGGCACCTGACGATGACAAATTAACTATTTATATTTGTGTCCAGTGTCACAAACCTGAACCACTCCAACAAAATATCAGTCTCACGAATAAGGGGAATGTAGTCTCTTCGTGATATCTTCATTAATAAACGTAGAAACGTTTTTATAGTTAAAACTAACATACCACTTTGTGGTAAAAACAAACAGCTGTGCGTGACACAACCAACTATAGAGTTACTTAGGCCTGCGGGCTGGGCGGAAATTCCCGGAAAACCTCCAACTATCGTGACTTTTTCAGCTTTGCGAGCAGGGGCTGTTGTGTGTAGAGTGACGTCAGACGTCTATAGTTCCTAGCGTCTAACGTCACTTTAGTTGGGGTTAAGGTATTCTGGTTTTATATTCTGCCAGAGAGCCTTACTAAAGTTACAGATAGAGGCAAAGAAGCGCCTGACAGCACCAGAGCTGGAAGTTGTCAGCGACACACAGCTGATGGCTTGCGCCAGGATCGGTGAACCAGTACCATCCAGACTCTGCTCCACCTCTCCGTGGTGCCTCTAGTAACAGACTAACCTGTCTAGTCTGGCCAAGCGAGTAGGGAACGAAGAGGGAAGACAACCCGGTACTCAAATATGTCATGCTGAAGTCGGTCGGATGTGTTTGGCCGAAAGGCGCAAATATAATAGTTATATTGTAAACCACAACATAACGCAGACACGCCTACTTAACGTCCTTTTAAGGGCGGATGATGACGATGTACCCTACTTAAGTCATCGGACGAATGCAAGCAAGCAGCAGAGCAACATACATACAGAATGTCGTTGATTAAGTTGGGGTTCGATTCTAAAATAGATCGACTTTAAGTGAATCCAAGTTTAGTGACAAAGGATAGTTATTTTGGTATTGTTAAATCTGAGACATAATTATATAAACAGAGGCTTCGGGTTCAGTCACAGAAGTGGCTGATTTATTTTGCGGACCGACAAGGTTTCGGGGTTCACCTAACCACTAAAAATAGCTACCAGAGATTTTTCTGGGAAGTGAAGGCGGTCTAGCGTGATACCGACCACATCACCAAAAAATGTGCCGTGGCATAGAAAAATATGGTAATTAACACCATATACCACATGCGCCTAGCAAGGCAGGGGAGTGAAGTTTTACTGTTTTACTTTTTCTTTATTTCCTGCTATTGATTTCAAATACAGGCTGTTTATAAAGTCGCTGTGTAAAAGTTAAGAGAAGAGCCCCCGTCACGCTAAGTGGCGTATAGGGAAAATGGTGTTAGTGTCCTTAATTTTACAGACCTTCAGCACATGATTTTTGGGGTAATGTGGTTGGTATTACGCCTGTGCCGCTTTACTTTCCCAGAAAATAAAATACGGTACCCATTTAAAGCTGGATGAACCCCGAAGCCGTCGATAAGGATTGAACCTGACCTCTTGTCCTTTGTAGTCCAGTTCACTAATCACTGAGCTGTCGCTGTGTACTACCTTGAAAAATATTTGTGAAATTACGTCACCAATTTATGAAATTTACGTCATGATATTCTGTGTTCATAATTCCGCCTGCAGCATAACACAACAAGCCGTTGTTATAGTAACGGTTCCATTGATAAAAGGAAATGGGGTTAAACATTGAAAACTGGGTATTTATGGTTGAACGTCACCGGTCATTATCCAGAAGGTTTTCGAAAATATGAAGAGGCGAGTCAACAAATGTCTTGAGGCCCGTGATGGACATTTTGAACACATGCTGTAGACACAACCACATCGCGTGAACACCAACTTTACCCAAGCCAGGAATAATTCCTGTCACAGAATATATAAAGCAACAATATGTAATGGTTTGGGCACGTAATTAGACAAAAAGATGAAAACACAACACAACGAGCCTTTATTAAACGTTACTCGAACAACAGACCCAATGGTCGACCATGAAAAAGATGGATTGATGAAATATTAGAAACAGGGAAACATAACAGCAGGAGAGGCGAACAGAAGAGCAAAAGATGGATTGATGAAATATTAGAAACACAGGGAAACATAACAGCAGGAGAGGCGAACAGAAGAGCTAAAGATGGATTGATGAAATATTAGAAACACAGGGAAACATAACAGCAGGAGAGAAGAACAAAAGACGGTAAACTGATCTCCCCTCGATGCTGAAAGGCAAATGAGGAAGATAAGAAGAAAAAGAAGAGGAAGAAGAGGAACAGGAGAAGGAGGAGGTAGAACCAATATGTGAGGGAAAACTAACATATGGTGTGTAATCGCTGCTTCATTCATTTCTTTCTCCATTATCGTCTCGGACAGAAGACGCCATATAAAGTGTTTAGTTCTCCCCGACTGACGAATCGCTGCTAGCAATTGGTTGTTTGTTAGTCCCTATTCTCTAAGTTCTTATCGATTCTCTTGGTCTGCCTTGTTTTCTTTTACCAGATGGTTTCCACATGAATGCCTGTCAGGGAAGTCTTTCTTCATTCATTCTCAGCACATGACCGATGTATTTCCAACGCCTTCTTCTTATAAAGCTCGACAGGCTATTCTTGTTTTCATTTGTCCTGTTGATTCCTATCTCTTAAATGCGCAGTCTGCTTTGGAATGTCAGTACAAGTTGTGCATGAACCGTATAGAACATGTCATGTTATTGTAGAACTACACTATGGTGTTCAATCGACGGCTTCCGGGTTCACCCAGCCTTTAATGGGTACCCGATTTTTTTCTGGGAAAGTAAAGCGGCACGGGCGTAATACCGACCACATTACCCCAATTATCATGTGCCGAAGGTCTGTAAAATTTATGGTCACTAACACCATATTCCCTATATGCCACTTGGCGTGATGAGGTACTTTTTTTTTTTTTACACGATGGTGGTGTTTGCTGCATGCTTGCTTGCGTTCGCCCGATGACTAAAAGAGAATTCCTCTTCATCATCCGCCCTTAAAAGGACGTTAAGTGGGCGTGTCTGTGTTGTGTTGTGGTTTGCAGTATAACTGTGATATTTGTGCCTTTCGGCCCAACACATCCGACTTAAGCATGACATTTTTGAATACCGGGTTATCTTCCCTCTTCGATCCCTACTCGCTTGGCCAGACTAGACAGGTTAGTCTGTTATTAGAGGCACCACGGAGAGTTGGAGCAGGGTCTGGATGGTTCGGGTTCACCGATCCTGGCGCAAGCCATCAGCTGTGGGTCGCTGACAACTTCCAGCTCCGCTGCTGTGAGGTGCGCCCTCGCCTCCGATGTTGTTTGTTGTTAGAATCATCATCACTGCACACCGGACGGGCCCATAGGTGCTCCGATCCCCTCTCGAGAAAATCCGAGGCGAATACCAACTCATGTGCACGAATTCCGTAGCACAGTCTGTGATCCACTGTTATGGTAGGATTTTCCTGCCAGATTTGCCCGAACAGTGACCATATTGTATGGTCTACTCTTTTTGATTTTCAGTGTCTAGGGTTCTTTAACGTGCGCGAGTGCACACGGGACCTCCTTCTTAATACTGTTATCTGAGAGGGCTATGATATAAATTACAGGTTCGTGCGATTTATAACGTATATCTCTATCATCATCATCATCAAGTACCGGGCCTGCTGGCGTAGGTGATCATGTCTCTCCACAATTTTTGATCTCGACAGTTATTTATCATTTCTGTTGTTGACCTTCTGCCAAGCCATTCTCTTGAGCTGTCTAGTATTTTTTCTCGTTGCTTTCCTCTGTCTCTTCGTCCCTCAATTTTCCCAGTTGTTACAATATATTCCAGTTGTTCTCTTCTCATTACATGGCCCAAAATGAATATTGTATAGCTCTATAGTCGCACGCATTTACGTCACTGCATGCTTCATGTACTGTCTGAATCCTTATCTAACCCAGGACAGGACTCGAAGTAGCGCTGTACAGGAGTCTTGCTAGAAACAAACAACAGGTGGCGCTTGGTACAGAGGCCCTTGTCTCGCGTGTCCACACAAACTGTTACCACTGAGTCATAATTGTGTACTGGTTAGTGAAGTCAGACATTGTACTGTCTACAAGAGAAATAGTGGTTTGTATAGATAAATGGGAGCCGCGATAGCTCAGTGGTTAGTGAACTGGACTACAAAGGACAAGAGGTAGGGTTCGATCCCAACCGACGGCTTCCGGTTCACCCAGCCTTTAATGGGCACCTGATTTTTTTTCTGGGAAAGTAAAGCGGCACGGGCGTAATATCGACCACATTACCCCAAAAATCATGTGCCGAAGGTCTGTAAAATGTATGGCCACTAACACCATATTCCCTATACGCCACTTGGCATGACGGGGGTACTTTACTTTTTTGTTACTTATAAGAGAAATGGTGGTTAGTGGAATCAGACATTGTACTACTGTCTACAAGAGAAATAGTGGTTTGTGGAGCCAGATATTGTACTGATTATAAGAGAAATGGTGGTTAGTGGAATCAGACATTGTACTGTCTACTAGAGAAGTAGTGGTTTGTTGAGTCAGATATTGTACTAATTATAAGAGAAATGGTGGTTATACTTCACGTAAGTACTTGCTTCTCATGACTACTATATGTGGCTTCTCACAGATGATGTTTCGTCCATTGGAATACTTTCTGAATGTAAAGCCTGCAGCTCTCACATTCCTCCATAATGTAGACTTTGATATTTCAATACTGTTGTTCTTTTTCAGCGATACTTTTAATTTTCTTATTGTAACAGTTTCATTCATACCCAACATTTTGCGAATTTCACTTCTAATAAGTTCACTGTCGAAATTATCCAACATTTTTGATCTTCCTTGTGAATTTGGATATTTGGAACATTGACGGTCACGTGCTTGAATCCAGCGATTAAATGACCGTTTAGATAAATCCAAAATGTGTCTTGTCCTATTCTCAGGGTTTTCTAAAGAATGAAATAATCTTCCTCGTTTAGCCTCTTTGCAAAAATAGTCATACATTTTTATTGCGATGTTTTGTAAACTGCAGAATTTCATTTTAAGACTCATGATAAATGTTAGCGTTCCACGTATACACCTATGAATGAACGGAAATAGAACACACAATGCCTCGTGTTTACTACAAGTGTCTAATTGTGTCAAACAAACCACGGGGAAAGCGTGCAAATACGTCAAGTCTACTGTGTATAGATTTGTAATCGCTATTTTTAACTTAAATACTGTAAACACTAAGTTTTGACTACATCAATGGGTCGTTATAAATTTATATAAATCAAATAAGCAATAATAATAACCAAATGTTTGTTTTTAATGAAATTAATTCCCTGTTGGGTTCTAATCATTATAACTATACATGCAAATTTTGAAAAAAATTACAAAAAGCGGTTTAAAAGATATTGATTTTTAAAGTTGGGCACGACTTATGAAACAAGCTAGATATAGTTTAGTGGAGGGGACAGCGAATTGTCTGCATGATTTAGAATGCTTGGGTTTAAGAGTTTCTTTACATCGAAGACGGACCTGCCGCTCATTAATCACTGCTTGCAGGTAATTAACGCCAATAAAGGGGGCACAATGAAGAGATGTAATCGCTAGGTGGACAATGAAGATGTGTATCAGTTGGGTGGGCAATGAAGAGATGTAATCCTTGTGTGGACAAGAGATGTAATCGCTAGGTGGACAATGAAGAGATGTAATCGCTAGGTGGGCAATGAAGATGTGTATCAATTGGGTGGACAATGAAGAGATGTAATCCTTGTGTGGACAAGAGATGTAATCGCTAGGTGGACAATGAAGGGATGTAATCGCTAGGTGGACAATGGAGGGATGTAATCGCTAGGTGGACAATGGAGGGATGTAATAATAAGATTAATATGTGATGATAACGAGGGCGTAAAAGAGAGGGAGGGGAATAATTAATAAGAGTTAAGAAGGTGGCGAAATAGAGGGGAGTGAGATTATTATAAGAAGAGTATGGGGAGAAATTGAGAACATTTAGAGATTAACAGAAGGTGATAACGAGGAGAAATAGGGGAAAGATTTGTAGGAGATGGAATGAGGAGAGATAAAGAGAGTTAAAGAAAGGGGAGAGATATAAAGAGGAGTATATAAAAAATAATTATGGAAAGAGAGCCAAATGGTAGATGAAAACGAGAAAAGCTGGAGAAAAAGGCAGAAAAATGTGATGAAAGCTGTGGGAAGATAGAGCTGAGAGTGTGTGAGAGAGATAGATAGAGAGAGAGAGAGAGAGAGAGAGAGAGAGAGATAAACTGCAGATGAGGACGTGAAATTAAGGGACGGTAAAATTGTAAAATAAAACAAGGACAGCTAGGGAGGATAGAAATCAAACAGAGGTGAGAGCAAATAGAAATAGAGAATAGAGAGAGAGAGAGAAAAACTAGAGATGAGAAAAAAGAAGATGAACCAAATAGGACAAGTGGACGATGAGATAAAGAAGACATAAAAGAAGGAAGAGATAGAGAGAGAACGACAGATAAAGAAAATAAAAAAGATAAAGAAGGGAAAGGATATGGGAGAGATAAGAAAACACGAAAGAGGGAGATACTGAGACAGGCTAGCGTATAAAATATAGAGAGAAAGTGTCTTTGAAGATAGAGGAAAACGATTAAAAAAAAAGAAAGAAAGAGGAAATCCCCCTGCAAGACGAGGAACATTTTTTTCAGAAAT
Source organism: Megaustenia siamemsis (assembly GCA_032433765.1). Classification (NCBI taxonomy): domain Eukaryota; kingdom Metazoa; phylum Mollusca; class Gastropoda; order Stylommatophora; family Ariophantidae; genus Megaustenia; species Megaustenia siamemsis. The sequence goes on along the minus strand of JAVIAB010000008.1, from coordinate 7,180,828 downwards.
GAAATATCGAACTATTTTTAGCTCTTACTTGAAATACGTCAGGGTTTCAACGAATTTTTGATTTGAAGCCACTCGAGCGTTTATTTCCTTTTACCCACGAGCACTATAGGGCCAAGGTTCTCAATGTGGGCGCTACCACCCCCCGGTGGACGCTGGAACACTACAAATACGAACGGGGCCAAAACTACGAGCTTAACGTCACCGGTCAAGGTTCATCTTTGCTAGCTGTAAATGGCTGACAGGACCCTAACCACTACCGTCCCTTGCTTACTAACCTGAATACGTCACTTTAGTAGGGTTGCAGCTCGCAGACTTTCTCTAAAGTTTGGTGTGGAATGATTTAAGTGGTGGTAACATCATCGTGTGCATTGGGATGGGTGGAGTAGGGTGGGGGTGTATAGATAGACAGAACGGTAACATAAAAGAAAAAAGGGGTGGGGGTTGAAGAAGATCATTTTGAAATAGTGTGTTGCTAGGATGGCAACCACCGATTAGCCGAGTGTCCGATAGACAAGTGAAATCAGTCTTTGGTATTTAGTGATGTTCGGTTATTCAAAGCGGTTTTATAGTAATTGGAAATTTAAAATCCTGTGGCACTGTGATTAAGCGTAATCGCCCGACCACCAATGTGACTACCATGCAAACGTATTTCCTGTCCCGCATGTTCTGTTTGATTGTCCTGTCTGTCTGTTAATCTCATGCCTGGCTGCCCTGTCCTAAATGTTCTGTTTTATCACAATTTTTGTTATGTTCCTTTTGTCCTCCCTTTCTGTCCTATATATCTTGTCTTTATCTCATATCTGTTCTGTCATTGTTTTGTATGTCTGTTCTACATGTTTGTTCTGTTTGTTTGTCCAACATGGCTGTCATATACATCTATTGGCATGCTTTTCTTTTCTGTCAGTTTGTCTGAAATGTCCTACCTTGTCTGTCTGTTTTCTCAGTGTTTTCTATACTTTCCAGTCACTTAGTCTGTCCTAATTATTTATTTTAAATTTCTTGGCATGTCTTTTCTGTCTGTTTATCTGTATGTGTGTCGGGCCTGTATGTATTCGTCCTGCCTGACTTTACATTCAATTCTTCCCGTTTGTTTGTTTTATCCTGTCCCTTTTATCCGTCCTGTCTATCTGTTTGTCTCGTCATATCATTTTCTCAGTTCCGCTCCGTTTCTCTCTTCGTCATGTCTGTATTAGTAGCCCTGTCTGTCTGTCCCGTTCAGTATGTGTTCCCGTTATGTAGCTTGTCCCGTCCTGCCTGTCCCGTCTTGTCTGTCTGCCCCCGCTCAATCATATCCGTCTGTCTAGAACCGTCTCGTCGTCTCCTATCTCCTCTCTTCTTATCTTCTTCACCCTGACTGCCGAGTCATATCTTAATTGTCTTTCCTGTGTATCATTTCTGTTCCTTTATGTGTGTCTTTCCTGTGTATCATTTCTGTTCCTTTATGTGTGTCTTTCCTGTGTGTCCTTTCTGTTCCTTTATGTTTGTCTTGCCTGTCTAGTCCTGTCCTGGCCTACCTATTTTGATTTGTCCTATTCTGCCTTTTCCTGTATGTCCTATTTATATGTCCTGTTTTCTCTTATGTCTTGTCCCGTTTATTTGTCTGTCTATTCAAGTTTTATGACATGCCATGTCTATCTATACTCTTCTATTCCGTCCAGTATCTCTTGTTTGCTCAGTCCTGCTCTGTGAGTCTGTCATTTTTGTCTGTCTTTCTCTGCATTGTCTTGTCTGTCTGTTGTATCTCAATGATGATGACTCGCAAGTAACTCAATGATGATGACCCGCAAGTAACTCAATGATGATGACCCGCAAATAACTCAATGATGATGACCCGCAAGTAACTCAATGATGATGACCCGCAAGTAACTCAATGATGATGACCCGCAAGTAACTCAATGATGATGACCCGCAAGTAACTCAATGATGATGACCCGCAAATAACTCAATGATGATGACCCGCAAATAACTCAATGATGATGACCCGCAAATAACTCAATGATGATGACCCGCAAGTAACTCAATGATGATGACCCGCAAGTAACTCAATGATGATGACCCGCAAGTAACTCAATGATGATGACCCGCAAGTAACTCAATGATGATGACCCGCAAATAACTCAATGATGATGACCCGCAAATAACTCAATGATGATGACCCGCAAGTAACTCAATGATGATGACCCGCAAGTAACTCAATGATGATGACCCGCAAGTAACTCAATGATGATGACCCGCAAGTAACTCAATGATGATGACCCGCAAGTAACTCAATGATGATGACCCGCAAATAACTCAATGATGATGACCCGCAAATAACTCAATGATGATGACCCGCAAGTAACTCAATGATGATGACCCGCAAGTAACTCAATGATGATGACCCGCAAATAACTCAATGATGATGACCCGCAAATAACTCAATGATGATGACCCGCAAATAACTCAATGATGATGACCCGCAAATAACTCAATGAAGATGACCCGCAAATAACTCAATGATGATGACCCGCAAATAACTCAATGAAGATGACCCGCAAATAACTCAATGAAGATGACCCTCAAATAACTCAATGAAGATGACCCGCAAATAACTCAATGAAGATGACCCTCAAATAACTCAATGATGATGACCCGCAAATAACTCAATGAAGATGACCCACAAATAACTCAATGATGATGACCCGCAAATAACTCAATAACTCTCTTGTGTATTTTACCCTTATCTCCTAAACTGCCATGAAGTTATTTCTTCTCTCATTATGCAGTGTCTCTGTCAGTCATTGTCGTTTGCATAGTCCGAAGGTTCTGATAATAGGCCCTATAGAACCAGCAGACCAGGCCTCAGTCATCTTTTTATTTCCGATAATGTTTCGTCACTGAACTAGTCTAGTCCTGCACAACCCCTCTTTGTAAATATCCATTACTATCGGAATATTTCCTCATAACTTCTCTCATAATTCTCCTTCATTACTGCTCTAGGCCATCTATTTTTCTTTCTATTCATTGCATTTCGCAATATATTTTCTATTACCCATACAATAGCTCCACTGTGTGGTCTATCTCTTCCGCGCTGGTAATCTCGGCACTACACATCTCTACTCTTCCTATATTTAACTCGGCGTATACTCTCCTATTCTATCTTCCACCAACTATCTAAAAATCATGACCTCCGCAATATAATTCTTTATTGCTCAATGCAGTTTATTAGCTTCTTGTGTAGTCCCTTCTGGATCAGCTTATTCGCTACTACACTTCCTCTTACTATATGCTACATATCTCCTGTGTAGCCTACCCATTCAGGGTTATCCCTCTGACACTACACCTCTTCATACTTCTCCATATATGTCTCTTTTATAATCTACCCCTTCTGTGTTAGTCTACCGGCATTACACTTCTTTATACTCCTGCCTATATATCTCTTTATCCTGCCTATTTCTTTTTAGCCTTCCTTCTGGCATTACACTTCTTTATACTCCTGCCTATATATCATGTAATCTACCCTTCATACTTCTCACTTCTTCATACTTCCCTTCTATACGTCCTCAAATAATCGGACATTCTCTTTATGTTCACAACTGCCTTTCTCTCTGAATAGTTCTGGCGTTTCCATGTAGTTGGTATCTATCTTCTATTTGTTCATTTCTTAGTTGACACCGCCTAATGACATCGCCTAATGACATCGCCTAATGGCACCGCCTATCTATGTGTTCAATTTTATTGCACCTATAACATCTCCTGCCCTCTTGTATAGTATTTACTACGCCTCTGTAGTTTCGCCCCGTGTATCTTTGTCTCTCTACCTCTATTGGACTCTCTTGTCTATTTACCCTGAGTAGGTCCTCCCTTCTTTGGTGTTTATCTTCTTCAAACCCTTTTCTGATACTTTCCACTTCTTTAGCTGCATTCATCACTTGTGATAATGATGTCACTGATCTTCTCGCTAGTTGTAATTTCAATCCTTTATTTGTTAATCCCGCTATACACGTCGCTATAGGTTACTTATTTACATGTTCATTGTCTATCCCTTGTCCGAATCCTTGTTCTAAAAAACTCTAATAATTTCTCTCCATACTCCTCTATTGATTCACTTCTTTGTCGTTGTATCATATTCAACATCATTACGGCAACATATTCAACATCATTACGGCAACATATTCAAAATCATTATGGCATGTTGCAGTAAAAAAAAAATAAATAAAGAGCCCCCATCTCGTCAAGTGGCGTATAGGGAATATGGTGTTAATGATCATCAATTTTACAGACCTTCAGCGCAAGATTATCGGGGTAATGTGGTCGGTATTACGCCCATGCCGCTTTACTTTCCCAGAAAAAAATCCGGTACTCATTTAAGGCTGGGTGAACTTGGAAGCCATCGGTTGGGATCGAACCCTACCTCTTGTCCTTTGTAGTCCAGTTCCCTAACCACCGAGCTATGGCGGCTCCCGTGGCATGTTGTGCATCTTTGTATGTCGCATATCTCATTGCCAAGTACGATTTAAACTCCTGCCATGTTTCTTATTTTGCTTCTTCTAGCCTTCTCCTAAAACAGTTTGCCACACTAGCCTGACTAGTAACTAACGATATGTCCTTCAGTTCTGATTGTGCCAGTTTCCCGTAGCTACCCCACTGTTCTATATTATTTATCCATGAATTATATTGCTCTACATCACCTGTAAATACCTGGATCCTTCTTATTACTTCCTGTACGTGTTTGTTATTCCCTAACTTCTCTATAGCCTCCCCCCCCCATCTTATGCATTGTTTGCCACATATATACCTCTTGTCCTACTCCTTCCATTTATTCTACCTCTCCAGGCTCCACTTACTGAATACCCTGTATAAGTTTGCTACAATCTACACATTTTCCTATAGCACAATTTGTTCCCACTTAATATTGCCAACTTTCATACATCTACGCACGTGTTATTTTACGCATCGTACATAAATAACATACACTTAATCTTTCTACTATACCAATCTCACGTGCGTCCTGGTCTTTGTTATTACTGCTACCACTAATCCCCTTAAACCATTTACCGTTAATCCTCCAACTTAAATCTGACTTATCTGGCTCAAAATGTCTATCCCTAAAACAAATAATAGGACACACATAATGTTGTTATAGTCTACCCACACATGTTGTTATTGTCTTACCCACACATGTTGACACATTTCACTATTAAAACAAAATGTAATCTAACTATATCTCTTCCTAAACTCTCTGGATCCTGTGGAAATAAATTCACGGTAACATTTCTGTCTTTAGCTATTTCAATATCACCTAAAAGTCTATTTCTTTTGAACACTCCCTAAAGAATAGCAATAGATTTAGAAACAGTCTGGTGTGTGTGAAAACTAGACCAGGGGCAGATTGTAATAGTGATCATGTACCAGTTGTGGGAAAGCTTAGAGTAAAATTAAAAACAACAAGACGAGCCACAGTTAACATCAAGTTAAATTTAGATTTACTAAAATCAGACAAGAAGCTGCAAGACAAATATAAAATCACAATTCAGAACCGGTACAATGCAATAGAGAAGATACAAAGCATTGATGAACAGTGGGAAATGCTAAAAGAATCAATGCAACAAACATCAAAAGAGTTCATACCACCAGTGAGGGCAAATTCAAGAAAGAAATGGATGACAGACGATACTTTGCAGCTAATGGATACAAGAAGAAGAAATAAAGAAAATAAAGATAACTCCAACAGGACACTTCTGTAACACATAAACATGCCCAGCGATTTAGATATTTCCGCTTGGATAACTACGCAAACTAACACTTAAGTTCTGGTACTTCCTCGCACTACCCTCCAGAATCCGCTAGGTCTATAAGTTCCGCCTGTGATCTGACTAGTCTCTGAGACGTTCCATCTAGCTGGCATTAACCATTTACATAGACTATATCATTTCTACCACCGTAGTTTTCCAAACTTCTCTCTCAAATCGCCCATTATCCTCCTCTCCTGGACTCTCTACAGTCTTTTATGTATCTCACCTTTCAACTAATCAACAGCTACTTCCTTCATTTCCCATCCAATGGGTTTTCTTCACGTCATCTACCTATCTTACCTTGATCTTACTTCCACCTAACTCACTCTATCCGTGTTTATCACTTGTTTTCTAAACCCCGTGAGTCTCTTCCTACTCCCTTAGAACACAGTTAATTCCACTATCTCGTGCTTGACACTTCTTCACACATCCGGTGTTTGTTACACCCTCTCCACACCGTTCCCACACCCTTCATTTCCTTACATTCTTACATTCACAGCTACATATAGATAGAGGGAGCCGATTCCAGCTGCTCTTGCCTCTCTGATCAATGTTCTTCTCAGTGTCTCTCTGAAAGGGATACAGCTTTAGGTTGGTGTGGGAAGGTAAGACTGCAGCAGCTGGGCCGCAACGTCGTTTTTACTGTGTGCTGTCTCTCGCCCACGTAAAACTCTAAGCGTGTCACGTAAAACTGTAACAATGTCAGGTTAAACTGTAACAATGTCACGTAAAACTGTAACAATATCAGGTTAAACTGTAACAATATCAGGTAAAACTGTAACAATATCAGGTTAAACTGTAACCGTGTCACGTAAAACTGTAACAATGTCAGGTAAAACTGTAACAATGTCAGGTAAAACTGTAACAATATCAGGTTAAACTGTAACAATGTCAGGTAAAACTGTAACAATATCAGGTTAAGCTGTAACAATGTCAGGTTAAACTGTAACAATGTCAGGTTAAACTGTAACCGTGTCACTTATTTCTTTCTGTTTCGTCTCTTTTCTTTCTTTCTTTCTTCTTTCTTTCATTCTTTTTTCTTTTTATTCTTTACTTTCTTTTTATTCTTTACTTTCTTTTTTTTCGTTTTCCCCCTTTAACCTTTATTATCAGCTTTGCAGCAGCTTCACATGTTTATTTCTTTACCCCTTCTTGTCGAGACGCGTTCCGTTCAACTTCAGACTTTGAACAAGGTAAAAAACATACTATTATTAAAATTAAGACACCCATTAAACATTAAGATCAAAGATAAAGAAATAAAACAAGTAGAAGAATTCAAGTATTTGGGCACAATGTTCACAGAAGATGGAAAACTAGACAGAGAAATTGACATGAGAATACAAAAAGCAAATGCTGTTACATACCAGCTTTCACCATTGCTAAGACATCCAAACATTTCTATGCCAGCTAAACAACAAATAATAAATAGCATTTTCATACCAATCTTGTGCTATGAAAGTCAAACATGGACCCTTTCTACATCCCATTTAAGAACGATCAATACATGTGAAATGCGATGCTTGAGAAAAGTAACAAACAACACAAGAAGAGATAGAATACCAAACGAAACCGTAAGAAAAATGTGAGGAACAAAACCCTGCCAAGAATATATAGAACAACAACAACTGAAATGGTTTGGCCACCTGGTCAGAATGAATCCTTACCAATCACTATCAAGGGCGTTCTTCTCGAGAATACATGGGAAAAGACCAAGAGGAAGACCTAGAAGAAGATGGATAGATACAGTGATAGAGACATGTAACAACAAAGGAAAATCATTAATTCAGACAGTTTGAGCAGCTCAAGAACGACAAATTATATAACCACGACACCTTTTAGGTATCAGTGAAAAGAGAAAAGAAGAAGATGGATAGATGCAGTGATAGAGACATGTAACAACAAATGAAAATCACTAATTCAGACAGTTCGAGCAGCTCAAGAACGACAAATTATATAACCACGACACCTTTTAGGTATCAGTGAGAAAGAGAAAAGAAGATGGATAGATGCAGTGATAGAGACATGTAACAACAAAGGAAAATCACTAACTCAGACAGTTCGAGCAGCTCAAGAACGACAAATGATATAAACCACGACACCTTTTCGGTATCAGTGAGAAAGAGAAAAGAAGAAGAAGAGGAAGAAAACATAATTGTGTTGTCTTTGTAGTTTTGCAAACTTCTTAGCAGGGTACATTCCGTTAATTATTTTGAGAATCATTGCCCTTGAGCCAATTGCAGTAGTTTCTTGTTTGTGTCACAGACAGCTCTATTCTTCACAGCCATAGACTAGCGGTAGTCGACATAGACACAACGTCTAGTCAACAGCTGAAACAATTTAGCAGGGTACATTCCGTTAATTATTTTGAGAATCATTGCCCTTGAGCCAATTGCAGTAGTTTATTGTTTGTGTCACAGACAGCTCTATTCTTCACAGCCATAGACTAGCGGTAGTCGACATAGACACGACGTCTAGTCAACAGCTGAAACAACTTAGCAGGGTACATTCCGTTAATTATTTTGAGAATCATTGCCCTTGAGCCAATTGCAGTAGTTTCTTGTTTGTGTCACAGACAGCTCTATTCTTCACAGCCATAGACTAGCGGTAGTCGACATAGACACGACGTCTAGTCAACAGCTGAAACAACTTAGCAGGGTACATTCCGTTAATTATTTTGAGAATCATTGCCCTTGAGCCAATTGCAGGAGTTTCTTGTTTGTGTCACAGACAGCTCTATTCTTCACAGCCATAGACTAGCGGTAGTCGACATAGACACGACGTCTAGTCAACAGCTGAAACAACTTAGCAGGCAAGTAAACATGATTTTTAATTCAGTTAAAAGAAACATAAATTATTTAGAAGGACCGTTTTCTAGTCACGTTCAAAGACTTCGTATCGTTCTGATGTTTTTCTCTTGTCACACAGCAGACACCTTAATCCCAATAAGATTCCTATACGTTTTAAAGCGATGTCTAAAACTGATTTATATATATATATAATATTGTCTGAATGTTTGATGGCTTATTGTTTCATCTAAAATATTTTCTGATTGGTCCATAGTCTATTATTTCATCTAAAATATTTTCTAAATGTTTCATAGTTTATTATTTCATCTAAAATATTTTCTAAATGTTTCATAGTTTATTATTTCATCTAAAATATTATATTTTTTGAATGGTCCAAAGTTTATCATTTCATCTAAAACATTTTCTGAATGGTCCATAGTCTATTATTTCATCTAAAATATTGTCTGAATGTTTCATAGTCTATTATTTCATCTAAAACATTTTCTGAATGGTCCATAGTCTATTATTTCATCTAAAATATTTTCTGAATGGTTCATAGTCTATTATTTCATCTAAAATATTTTCTGAATGTTTCATAGTTTATTATTTCATCTAAAATATTTTCTGAATGTTTCATATTTTATTATTTCATTTAAAACATTTTCTGAATGGTCCATAGTCTATTATTTCATCTAAAACATTTTCTGCATGTCCCACAGTTTATTGTTCCTTCTAAAACGATTTCTGGATGTCCTATTGTCTGATATCCTTCTAAAATTATGTCTCAGTGTCTTCATGCTACATTCATTAACTACCTCTGAATAATAATAATTTATTTTATTATTTTTTTTTTTTTTGTAGAAGGGAATGGGGGTAGATTATTTTTGAACATCCTATGTTAGATTTTCGCTCTAAAAGATTGAATGATCGCTCAAACTATTTAAATTTTTTTTTTATTTATGGAACTTTTGATATTCTTTCATCTACAAGTGTGACTAAACAACATAACTGTCTGTAATGATGATACTCTTAGACAGACATAACTGTCTTTAGGTAATGATGATATTCTTAGACAGGCATAACTGTCTTTAGGTAATGATGATATTCTTAGACAGACATAACTGTCTTTAGGTAATGATGATATTCTTAGACAGACATAACTGTCTTTAGGTAACGATGATACTCTTAGACAGACATACCTGTCTTTAGGTAATGATGATATTCTTAGACAGACATAACTGTCTTTAGGTAATGATGATATTCTTAGACAGACATAACTGTCTTTAGGTAATGATGATATTCTTAGACAGACATAACTGTCTTTAGGTAATGATGATACTCTTAGACAGACATAACTGTCTTTAGATAATGATGATACTCTTAGACAGACATAACTGTCGTTAAGTAATGATGATACTCTTAGACAGACATAACTGTCTTTAGATAATGATGATACTCTTAGACAGACATAACTGTCGTTAAGTAATGATGATATTCTTAGACAGACATAACTGTCGTTAAGTAATGATGATACTCTTAGACAGACATAACTGTCTTTAGGTAATGATGATACTCTTAGACAGACATAACTGTCTTTAGGTAATGATGATACTCTTAGACAGACATAACTGTCGTTAAGTAATGATGATACTCTTAGACAGACATACCTGTCTTTAGGTAATGATGATATTCTTAGACAGACATAACTGTCTTTAGGTAATGATGATACTCTTAGACAGACATAACTGTCTTTAGATAATGATGATACTCTTAGACAGACATAACTGTCGTTAAGTAATGATGATACTCTTAGACAGACATAACTGTCTTTAGATAATGATGATACTCTTAGACAGACATAACTGTCGTTAAGTAATGATGATATTCTTAGACAGACATAACTGTCGTTAAGTAATGATGATACTCTTAGACAGACATACCTGTCTTTAGGTAATGATGATACTCTTAGACAGACATAACTGTCTTTAGGTAATGATGATACTCTTAGACAGACATAACTGTCTTTAGGTAATGATGATACTCTTAGACAGACATAACTGTCTTTAGGTAATGATGATACTCTCACACAGACATACCTTCCTTCAGGTAATGATGGTACTCTTAGACAGACATACCTGTCTTTAGGTAATGATGATACTCTTAGACAGACATAACTGTCTTTAGGTAATGATGATACTCTTAGACAGACATACCTGTCTTTAGGTAATGATGATACTCTTAGACAGACATACCTGTCTTTAGGTAATGATGATACTCTTAGACAGACATACCTGTCTTTAGGTAATGATGATACTCTTAGACAGACATAACTGCCTTTAGATAAAAATGATACTCTTAGACAGACATAACTGTCTTCACGTAATGATGATACTCTTGATATCGGCCTGCGATGTGACACACTTGAACGTGGTAACTGCATCCGGTCATGCAGCACTGTGACACACTTGAACGTGCTAGCTACATCCGGTCATGGAGCACAGTGACACACTTGAACGTGTTAGCTACTTCATAAAGTAATGAAGTAATATTTAATAATAGGAAGTTACTAGAGTAAAATATTCAGGAGTACCTGTCCTAACGACATTCAAATTAATTACTTCGTATTACCATTTGATGTTCATTGTCTTTCAAAGGCGACGCATAGCAAAACTGTACAATCTTTTCTAGTGCCTTGAACATGTTGTCAGGTTTCAGATCCGCACAGAAGTGTGCTAAGCATGCAGGTTTATTTTGTTAAAACATTTGTCATTAACCCTTTCCGAACTGGACCTGGACGTTAGGTTTGGGCCAGATTTATTTTTAATTTAGAAAAATTCCATCACATGTTTTTTTTAATTGTACAATTTCACGCAATAATAGACATAAACGTGGTACGTGTCATACATCGCCGGAAAGGAAAATGGTTGAAGTTAATGAAAATAGCAATCTATTAATGATAGCTGAAGTAAAACTGTATTAATTATAAAGAAACAATATAAAAATATTTAAAGGCAGATCATTTTCAATTCAAAATATCATATTTCACTTATCTCTATTCTCCTAATGACTAGATGTGTGTTGCTATCCATTCTTCTCATAATTTTACACAAATTAATCCAGTCCTTCAAAATACACTCTACTTGATGCATTGATGTCCACAAATAATGAAATTATACACAAGAAATAGTAGAATACTAAGTTGATGTGGCTGTGGCCAATAGTTCTCAGAAATAAACACACATCTACATCAAATATCCAATCCAACTAATTCTACTTAACAAAGAAAGTACCACGTGGTAATCAAATGGAATTAATTATATAAAGCTTCTTCTAGATATCGAATACCAGTATTTGTGAATATTTATACAGAATCGTTACTTTACTTCAAAATATTCAACCGTACTCAGTCCGAGCCGATGTGTTACTTTTGGTCCCTTAGTATCTTCATTAGTGGAGCCGATGTGTCGGTTTTTGGTCCCGATGTATCCTTATAAAAGTGTCCCCGATGTGTCGATTAGTGGTCCAGAAAAAGTTGTAATTTTGTGTTAATCCAACCCGTTTTTTTTTCAGTCATGGCCATCTATAGAGATAGGCCAAAGCACTGAAAAAGTTAATGATACTCTCTGACATATATAACTTCCAGGTAATGATACTCTCTGACGTATATAACTTCCAGGTAATGATACTCTCTGACGGACATAACTTCCAGGTAATGATACTCTCTGACGTATATAACTTCTAGGTAATGACACTCTCTGACAGACATAACTTCCAGACGATGATACTCTCTGACAGACATAACTTCCAGGTAATGATACTCTCTGCCAGACATAACTTCCAGACGATGATACTCTCTGACAGACATAACTTCCAGACGATGATACTCTCTGACAGACATAACTTCCAAACGATGATACTCTCTGACAGACATAACTTCCAGACGATGATACTCTCTGACATACATAACTTCCAGGTAATGATACTCTCTGATAGACATAACTTCCAGTCGATGATACTCTCTGACAGACATAACTTCCAGACGATGATACTCTCTGACAGACATAACTTCCAGGTAATGATACTCTCTGATAGACATACCTTCCAGGTAATGATACTCCCTCATGAACGTTGTATATCTGTCTCCAGACAAGACAATGGACGTCACCAAATCCCAAGCAGGACAAAAACAAGAGACTCAAGGTCAGTATTTGTTACAAGGGGGCATCTATATTTTGTATATATATATATATATATATATATATATATATATATATATATATATATATATATATATATATATATATATATATATATATATATCATTTTTTACTCTACATTTTTGTATGTCTGGCCCACGCTGCATGACACACATGATCAAGTACAAACATACTCACACAAGTTTATATACACACATTCACAGCTGTATATAAGCACATTACACTTTTCACCAGTGGTTGTGCACATATTGATTTTTCCATAAGACTATCATCATCATGTGCCATACCGGTTTGCTCAGGCGATCCTGTCCTTCCACAATCCTCTATCCTGAGTGCATCCCATTAATCCTGTTGTTTACTGTTTTTCATGCCATGACATCAAGCTATCTAGTCTTCTACCTTTTAGCTCCCAGTAGAGCATAGGTCTTCAACAAACACTTTCCAAGTCGTTCTGTTTTTTGCCATTCTTTTAAGATCATTCCATGTCTTCCCCATCATCTTCACCTCTGCTTCGATCTGTCTTCTCCAAGAATTCCTTGGTCTTCCTCTTTGTCTTTTCCCCTGGGGATTCCAAAAAAGGACCTGTTGTGTAATACTCTCAGCTGGCTTCCGTTGTGTGTGTCCTATCCATCGCCATCGTCTTCGCTGTATCTCTTTATCCACTGGTATTTGACTGGTACATTTCCATAATTCTATGTTAGTGACTTTGTCCTGCCATTTCCATCCCCTTATTCTGCGTAAGCATCCATTAATGAAAGTCTGCACCTTCGTGATTGTCAATTTTGTTATTCTCCATGTTTCACAGCCATATAATGGGACCGACTTAACTTTGTCGTCCGCGATCTCTCTTTCCCTGTATTTTGTCAGTTGTAACCAAATATGGCAACTTTCCTCATCTCATGATGTGTCCGACAAATGTTGATTATTTCTTTCTCATGTTTTTTTAGGAGCTCCCTTTTTGTGTTGGCCTCTTTGAGAAAGTCAAGGATTAAAGGCATCAAGATACATCAAGATGAGAAGCTGCTGTAAAGCTGATGATAATGACAATTTTAGAAGAAAAAAAAGAATAAAAAAGTGGTATGGTAACCGCTTTACGTTGCAGTTAACAAAACAAAAGTCGACGTTTAAGCTAAGTAGGTCTTCAGCTGGAACAACAAACAACAATCCAATATATATATATAAGGATATGTCATCATCATCATCAAGTACCAAGCCTGCTGGCGTAGGTGATCATGTCTCTCCACAACTTTCGATCTCGACAGCTATTTATCATTTCTGCTGTTGACCTTCTGACAAGCCATTCTCTTAAGCTGTCTGGTATCTTTTCTCTTTGCTTCCCTCTATCCCTTCGTCCCTCAATTTTTCCAGTTGTTACAATATATTCCAGTTGTTCTCTTCTCATTACATGACCAAAAAATGATGATTGTTTCTTCCTAATATTGGAAATTAGCTCTTTTTTTACTTTGGCCTCTTTCAGAACATTTTCATTACTCTTCTTAGCTGTCCATGGTATTCTCAACATTCTTCTGTAAAACCACATTTCTACAGACTCCAGTGATTTTCTTGTCTGTTGTCCTATTGTCCGTGATTCACATCCATTAGACTAAAACTGGTTCTACATAACATTTAAGAACTCTATTTCTTGTCAAAAATGGATTGCATGTATCTTCCTCATTTTTTGGAAAGCTGCTTTTGCATGAGCCATTCTGCATCTCACCTCTGTTGTACACCTACCATCTGAGGTGAACAAAGTTCCCAGATATTTAAATCCATTTACCTATTTTAATATTGTTCCACTTGTTTTTATTTTGCACTGAGGTGATGTATTATTCTTTGTTGTTATCATCACTTCTGTATTTTTGCTATTCAGGCCGATTTTTTTTTTGCTTTCTTTCACTATAATGTCCAACATTTCTTGTAACTCATTTTCACTCTTAGCGATTACGACAGTATCATCAGCATACCTTAGATTATTTATATTATGACCTCCAATTGTTATTCCAGGCATGCCCCTTATGGATCTTAAAATAATCTCACTATAAATATTAAACAAATCTGGTGACAGCACACAACCTTGTCTAACACCCTGTTTTATTTGTTGAAGCATTCCCAATTGGTTTCCAGTTCTTATGTCCCCTGTTTGTTGCCAATACATGTTCTTTATTATTCTTAGATCTTTGCTGTCTACGTTTATGCTTTCTAAAATGTTGATTATCTCTTGGTGCATTACTTTGTCAAATGCTTTGGTATAATCTATGAAACATAGGTATGCATCTGTTTTCACCTCTATAGCTCTTCCTACTAAAGATCTTATGATGTATGTGGCATTGCATAAGGATATGTACACAACTCTAACTACATAGCGATATGTTCGATAATCAAGGAATGAAATAATAAAAAAAGGTCACTTCCCTGTGGTCCAGAACATGGTCAGCTTCTGAATGAACTAAAAAAAAAGTGGTCGGGAAGACCAACTATATATCTCACTGACCAGACAGTCAGGTGAGAAGACTGAAGGGTTCTAAAAATATGGGGTGGTGGGTACAAGATACGTATGAACTGTGTATATCTAATTGTGTGTGTGTGCACAACGAACAGATGTGAAAAAAACATGTGTACATAATCATACATGCGTACAAGCATAAATCAGTATACCACAAAGCACACACAAGAAAACCCGAAGGTGTCTTAATGTGTCAATACATATGCAAATAAATATATCTACATGTATAGGTTCGGTAGCGCATGGGGGTACGAAATGTGTCGTAGGAGTCCTATGTGTATGAGAGCAATATGTTCATGCCGTAGTGGGGGGGGGGGCAGCGAACCTAATTGGACAATGAGGCGATTCTCAAGGGCGAACCGGCTGCGATTGCTGGAGTGACACGAGACAATGCCAGTGACTTGCATGTCAGGTTTACTACTATGTGTCAGGGGAGTTGAAATAGGCAGACACCGGGCTATCAGTTTTTTGCTCAGCATCACGAAGATGCTCACAAGGTCTGTCACTCAAGCGTCGTCAAGACTCACCCACATACATCATCTGGCAATGCTTACATATTATGGTGTAGATGATATTCCGTGACACACAAGTTAACCCCTCCTTGATGTTGAATCGTCTTTTAGGGAACAAGACCGAATCGGTGCAAAGCACGTATTCACAAGTTCTGCAAACTCGACGTCCACAACGAACAGTACCAATGTATTTATGGTTTGAGCGGGTGAGGCGGCTCGTGACAATAATGTCTCTCAGACTCCTGTCGCGTTTGAAGGCTACTAAAGGAGGATCACTAAAAAGTAGGTGGATAGTGGGATCAAAATGGAGAATGGACGGTACCAGTTAAGGATCCTCACCGCAGCCAAGTTATGAGGGTGGTACACACACAATTAGATATACACAGTTTATACATATCTTGTACCCACCTCCGCATAATATTAGAACCCTTCCGTCTTCTCACCTGACTGCCTGGTCAGTGAGATATATAGCTGGGAATTCCGCCCATTGTTTTTTTTTAGTTCATTCAGAAGTTGACCACGCTCTGGACCACAGGGAAGTGATCTTTTTTATTTCCTTTCTTGAGTTTCTAGCATTTTATCGCCATGTAGTTAGATTTGTGTACATATCCTTATATATATATATATATATATATATATATATATATATATATATATATATATATATATATATATATATGTGTGTGTGTGTGTGTGTGTGTTGTTGTTTGTTGTTCCAGCTGAAGGCCTACTTGACCGAAACGTCGACTTTTGTTTTGTTAATTACAACGTAAAGCGGTTACCGTACCACTTTTTTTCTTTTTTTTTTAAATTGTCATTGTCTTTGAGAATGTCCTCGTTGCTCTTTTTAGTTGTCCATGGAACTCTCAATATTCCTCTGAGAAATCCCATCTCTGTAGCCTGTAATCGTCTTTTCATTCGCTTGTCTACATCCATAGTTTGCTTCTCACTTGTCGCTGCTTAAGATGTTTTTCATTTTCTGAAATTCTACTTTGGCCTGTGCTGTTCTGCTTTTTATTTCTGTGGTGGATCTTGTATCTTTTGTTATTGTGTCCAGTCGTTAATTCAGTATTAATTCAGATGTACACAGTGTTTGTACACATATTAATTTATTTAAAAATAAAATACAGACTTCTTCTACCTTTCAGCTCCCTGTAGAGCATATGTCTTCAATAAACACTTTCAACTCCCTGTGGAGAATAGGTCTTCAACAAACACTTTCAACTCCCTGTGGAGCATATGTCTTCAACAAACACTTTCAACTCCCTGTGGAGCATATGTCTTCAACAAACACTTTCAACTCCCTGTAGAGCATATGTCTTCAACAAACACTTTCAACTCCCCGTGGAGCATATGTCTTCAACAAACACTTTCAACTCCCTGTGGAGCATATGTCTTCAACAAACACTTTCAATTCCCTTTGGAGCATAGGTCTTCAACACTTTCAACTCCCTGTGGAGCACAGGTCTTCATCAAACACTTTCAACTCCCTGTGGAGCATAGGTCTTCAACAGACACGTTCAACTTCCTTTGGAGTATATGTCTTCAACAAACACTTTCCAAGCCGTTCTGTTTCTTGCCATTCTTTTAAGATCATTCCATGTCTTTCCCATCATCTTCATCTCTGCTTCCATCTGTCATCTCCAAAAATAGTTGGTCTTCCTCTTTTTCTTTTTTTCTTGGGATTCCAAATAAGGGCATGTTGTGTAATACTCTAAGTTGGTTAAATACAGGCATAAATCAGTATTAATTCAGGTGTTCTCAGATTATGTGTACATTGTACAGACGATGTATTATCAGAGTATACACTTCTATTATGTTCATGAGAGTGTCTATATGTTTCAGATCAGCTGGAAGTCGAAACGAATTGTGGGTTAGAGTATGTTCTACACAAGGATCTCAACGGTTGCCCCAAAAACCCAGGTCACGTTAAATTTGTACCCGTGGACGAATTTAATTTGGAACATCTCCCCCCTGGATGTCGGAACAAAGACCTACTAGAATTGGTCCAAGCTCTGTCAGATCTAACTGTCCGTGTGTCGGTCAAGTACGTCAGTGAGAGGAGACCTGCCATTGATCCCATCACTGGCAATGCTTACCCATTCTATGACAGAAGAGGAACAGATTCTTTGAGATGTGGGTCTGGGTATGTGTACTTCGTTGACAGATATCCGGACGAGTTTGGCCGCTACACATCCTGTCTGTGCATCAAATGTTTGACCTCTCCCACGCCTGGATTCTGCGAGTGTGATAAATGCTCGGAACCTGATCCAACCAGAACGTGCCAGTGTCATGAATGTCTGAAATCTCCAACACCAAAAACCAGATTTGCTCACATCGTCATGCTGACAGCTGTTCATGTTGTCTACGACGATCTGGAGGGCGCTGACACCACGTGCCATCTCTTCTTTAACAACGGTGGCACGCCCATGAAGTGCAAAGATTGCGTAGCTCTCAAGGGCATGTTCCGTGTGAGGAGTTTTGATGACAGAGACTGGTGTGAGATGACATTTGTGACCCACGACATGGACCTGGCAGACAAGCTGGAGAAGATGTACCAAAGATGGGAGCATATCACGGAACTGATAGAGGACAAGTACCGACCACTCTTGTCTGAGAGGAAACCTCCATCGGCATCATCGGCTGATCCTGTACCTGAAGAATTGAAAGCCTTGACCCTGATCGTGTCCCACCCTCACGGATGTAGCAAGCAGGTCAGTGTTGGCAGCTACACCGAAAGAGAGTCGAGACCGCGAGAAGAAAGGTTAGATGCGGATACCGAGATAATTCGGTACTCGTACACGACACCATCTTGCCCGGGGTCCAGCGGAGCTCCGGTCTTTATCCTGGGGAAGAGTTGGCATGGATGGTACCAGGTCCAGGTCCACAGTGGTGGATGGCCGCATGTTGGAGTTGATGACCAATCAAATTACACCTGTTTTGGTAGCGAGTTTGTCAAATAGTGGAGACAACTAATAATGCATGAATACTATTATATAGGGAAAGTTCGGAGGCGATAATTCAGGGAATCATAGGAGGAAGAGGTATGTTTTACAGCACTCAGAAAAAATGACAAATAAACAACAGGAAAAAAACAAAGAACAATATATGGTCCGAAGCAGGATCGAACCCGTACTCCTTGGCACTGCGCCTTGCCACGAGAAGCCGAACGCTAGGGAACACTGCCACTCAGCTAACTTAGTTTATAAGGAGTACGGGTTCGATCCTGCTTCGGATCATGTATTGTTCTTTGTTTTTTTTATGTTGTTTATTTGTCATTTTTTTCTGAGTGCTGTAAAACATACCTCTTCCTTCTATGATTCGCTGAATTATCGCCTCGCAACTTTCCCTCTATAATAATATTCATATATTATTATTTGTTTCAATTTATTTGTGGTGCCTGGGCTCGTCTTCCTTCTCCTGCCTCTTTTGTTTTCTGAATTTGATATCAACGCTCCCTCGAATGTTGCTGTGTAGTTTTTATTTATTTTTTTTCTCCATGTGTTACGATCTGCAGCCAGCTTTTTCCAGTTTCTTTCACTGATAGAGAATTCACCCAAGGAAGACCTGCAAGCATCCTTATATCTCAGCACTTGTCTACCCTCTGGTCTCTTACCGTCACTAAGTTCGCCATACAATAATTTGTTCGGAAAGGAAAATTGAAAAAAAAATAGAAAAAAATGGTTTGGTAAAAGCTTTACGTGATTGGTAGGCGACACAGATTTGAACGACATTTCGGCTCAATAGGCCTTCAGTAGGAACATATTTTGTTTCGGAATACGTTTGATGTTCATTCTTATTACGCAGCAACCTTATGAGCTCACATTTCCACAACAGCCAAATCTGAACCCACTCTCACTGAAGTCGGAGACAACTGTCCACAGCGCTGGACGAGCAGCTTAAATTTTTCTGTGGCTCTAGGAAAACATAGTACTTGTTCGTTGTTGTATTTGTATTAATATTTGTTAGTTTGTACTTAATGAAAGTTAGTGAACTAAAAACATCAACTTTCATTACATTCCCTAAAAAGAATGGTGCAGTTGAATGCAGTGACTTTAGAACAATACGCCTAATGAGTCATGTTACAAAAATCTTGCTAAAAGTTATACAAGGAAGGATTCAGAATAAAATCAATACTGAATTAGATGAGCAGCAAATTGGATTTAGGTAAAATAGCGGGACAAAAGAAGCCATATTCTGCATGAGAACATTGATCAAAATTGACTCTACATAGCCCTGAATAACTATCTTTCTCACTTCTATTGACATAGACTCGTTGCATAAGATGTTTTTCATTTTCTGAGATGCTATTTTGGCCTGAGCTATTCTACTTTTTATTTCTGTGGTGCATCTTCCATCTCATGTTATTATTGTGCCCAAATATTTGACTCGTTGCACTTGTTTCAAATTTTTTCCTCTTATTTGTATATTGTACGACAGTGAGTTATTACTGGAGGTTAATGAGTTTATGAGAAGTCAGTTTTTTTCTGAATGAGCCAATTTGAGTCATGATTTTGAATGGGTTAGTCAGGTACCTATTTTCCGAGGGAGTTAGACAATAAATAGTCAGATTTTGGAGTAAATTAGTCACGAGGATTATGGCTTGAGATTAGTTTTGACAAATAAAGACAGCAATATGTAAATGATCATATGAATAAATTGTGTTTACGGTTACAGTGTGTTTTGTTGATTTTATGTGAACAATATGTTGTTGTACATATGACGTATGTGAACGTTTTGATTTAATGTCTACTCAAGGCTTCTTTTGTTGTACATATGACGTATGTCAACGTTTTGATTTAATGTCTGCTCAAGGTTTCTTTTGTTGTACATATGACGTATGTCAACGTTTTGATTTAGTGTCTACTCAAGGTTTCTTTTGTTGTACATATGACGTATGTCAACGTTTTGATTTAGTGTCTACTCAAGGTTTCTTTTGTTGTACATCTGACGTATGTCAACGTTTTGATTTAATGTCTACTCAAGGTTTCTTTTGTTGTACATATGACGTATGTCAACGTTTTGATTTAGTGTCTACTCAAGGTTTCTTTTGTTGTACATATGACGTATGTCAACGTTTTGATTTAGTGTCTACTCTAGGTTTCTTTTGTTGTACATATGACGTATGTCAACGTTTTGATTTAGTGTCTACTCAAGGTTTCTTTTGTTGTACATCTGACGTATGTCAACGTTTTGATTTAATGTCTACTCAAGGTTTCTTTTGTTGTACATATGACGTATGTCAACGTTTTGATTTAGTGTCTACTCAAGGTTTCTTTTGTTGTACATATGACGTATGTCAACGTTTTGATTTAGTGTCTACTCAAGGTTTCTTTTGTTGTACATATGACGTATTGAAAGGTTTCATTTAATGTCTACTCAAGGCTTCTTTACTCCACTAAAGTATCATTTGCTCGAAAGTTAACGAAGCTGGACAATTCATATTTTTATGCCGTGTCACAAATTTGAACCACTCCTACATAATATCAATGCCAAGAATTAGTGGAATGTAGTTTATACTCACGGCATCTTCATTCAACAATAATGCAACATTTATTTGGATTACAACTAAAATACAACTTCGAGTGTTCAGCAATTACATGTTGTGACTTACAATCAGAACAGTTGCAATGGCACTCCACACAGCCGTACAAACTCTCAACACACAAGAGGTCCTAAGTCCAAAAATGTGTCTCCTCACTAATACAGTCAGTCATAAAAGCAATGTCACTCCACACAGCCGTACAAACTCTCAACACACAAGAGGTCCTAAGTCCAAAAATGTGTCTCCTCACTAATACAGTCAGTCATAAAAGCAATATATGAGAAAGAAAATATGAGCTAGAACATGACAGCTGAAACAATCTATGAAAACAGAATAGAGAGTTTAAGTGGAAAATATAAGTTAGAACATGATAGATGAAACAATCTAGGAAAACAGAATGGAGAGTTTATGTGGAAAATATGAGCTAGAACATGACAGCTGAAACAATCTAGGAAAACAGAATGGAGAGTTTAAGTGGAAAATATGAGTTAGAACATGATAGATGAAACAATCTAGGAAAACAGAATGGAGAGTTTAAGTGGAAAATATGAGTTAGAACATGACAGCTTAGACAATCTAAGAAAACAGAATGGAGAGTTTATGTGGAAAATATGAGCTAGAACATGACAGCTGAAACAATCTATGAAAACAGAATGAAGAGTTTAAGTGGAAAATATGAGCTAGAACATGACAGCTTAGACAATCTAGGAAAACAGAATGGAGAGTTTATGTTGAAAATATGAGCTAGAACATGATAGATGAAACAATCTAGGAAAACAGAATGGAGAGTTTATGTGGAAAATATGAGCTAGAACATGACAGCTTAGACTATCTAGGAAAACAGAATGGAGAGTTTATGTTGAAAATATGAGCTAGAACATGACAGCTTAGACTATCTAGGAAAACAGAATGGAGAGTTTAAGTGGAAAATATGAGCTAGAACATGACAGCTTAGACAATCTAGGAAAACAGAATGGAGAGTTTATGTTGAAAATATGAGCTAGAACATGATAGATGAAACAATCTAGGAAAACAGAATGGAGAGTTTAAGTGAAAAATATGAGCTAGAACATGACAGCTGAAACAATCTAGGAAAACAGAATGGAGAGTTTAAGTGGAAAATATGAGTTAGAACATGATAGATGAAACAATCTAGGAAAACAGAATGGAGAGTTTAAGTGGAAAATATGAGTTAGAACATGACAGCTTAGACAATCTAAGAAAACAGAATGGAGAGTTTATGTGGAAAATATGAGCTAGAACATGACAGCTGAAACAATCTATGAAAACAGAATGAAGAGTTTGTGTGGAAAATATGAGTTAGAACATGACAGCTTAGACTATCTAGGAAAACAGAATGGAGAGTTTAAGTGAAAAATATGAGCTAGAACATGACAGCTGAAACAATCTAGGAAAACAGAATGGAGAGTTTAAGTGGAAAATATGAGTTAGAACATGATAGATGAAACAATCTAGGAAAACAGAATGGAGAGTTTAAGTGGAAAATATGAGTTAGAACATGACAGCTTAGACAATCTAAGAAAACAGAATGGAGAGTTTATGTGGAAAATATGAGCTAGAACATGACAGCTGAAACAATCTATGAAAACAGAATGAAGAGTTTGTGTGGAAAATATGAGTTAGAACATGACAGCTTAGACTATCTAGGAAAACAGAATGGAGAGTTTATGTGGAAAATATGAGCTAGAACATGACAGCTGAAACAATCTAGGAAAACAGAATGGAGAGTTTATGTGGAAAATATGAGCTAGAACATGACAGCTGAAACAATCTAGGAAAACAGAATGGAGAGTTTATGTGGAAAATATGAGCTAGAACATGACAGCTGAAACAATTTAGGAAAACAGAATGGAGAGTTTATGTGGAAAATATGAGCTAGAACATGACAGCTGAAACAATCTAGGAAAACAGAATGGGGAGTTTATGTGGAAAATATGAGCTAGAACATGACAGCTTAGACAATCTAGGAAAACAGAATGGGAAGAGTTACATGGAAAATATGAGCCAAAGCGGAACAGCTCAGACAAACTCCACAGACATGGGCAGACCAAGATCTTCAGTCTCCGAACAGGTCACTCTGACTTCAGAGCCACTCTACACAACAAAGGACTCAGTGACTACACAACAGACAGTGACGTCACAAAGACATAGCCACGCCCATCGGAGCTACAGTTCGATTAATTGATCTGAGAAGTAAAACCAATCACTAACAAAATAATAACATTGTATTTACATAGCGACACATTGTACATGGGACATAGAGAATGTGTCAAGTCTACTGGAGTCAGTGAGATGCCATAATTGTGTCATGTTTTCAACAATATAAACCTCAGAGTCAGGTAAGATAATAAAACAAAATAAACCTCAGAGTCAGGTAAGATAATAAAACAAAATAAACCTCAGAGTCAGGTAAGATAATAAAACAAAATAAACCTCAGAGTCAGGTAAGATAATAAAGCAAAATAAACCTCAGAGTCAGGTAAGATAATAAAACAAAATAAACCTCAGAGTCAGGTAAGATAATAAAACAAAATAAACCTCAGAGTCAGGTAAGATAATAAAGCAAAATAAACCTCAGAGTCAGGTAAGATAATAAAACAAAATAAACCTCAGAGTCAGGTATGATAATAAAACCAAATAAACCTCAGAGTCAGGTATGATAATAAAGCAAAGCATGCATCCGAATCTAGTGTGGTAATAAAACGAAATAAATGTTCATCTTTTTGACAGCAGAAATAAAACAAAACGTTACAATAAAAAAAGGCTGAAGTAGAAAAGATTAACTTTAGGACTAGACGCGAAATAAAATGTGTGTCGTGGTTTACAGTATTTCGACCCAACGCTTCAGAATCATTGTATTTCTGATCACGGTTTGCCTTCCTTCTCCGTCTATTTTGACTCACAGGACCAAACTGTTAAGTCGTTTCCAGAATCATCATAGGTAATTGGAAATGGATCTTGTTCAGTTTTGGTTTACTGACCCTGACTCAAACAGCCAATTATGTGTCGCTGATCATTTTCAGTACCGGTGTTGTCTGGAGTCTTACCGCCATTTATAACATCAAGCTGACAGCTGTCCTTCTCTGTGTTCTTGGTCAAATATGTTTATTTTAAAACAAACTCTTTGCACCTATGTTATCTCATGGTCTCGGGTATGCATCTTCTCCATACAGCCCCAGAAGTTTATAATGAATCTTTGATGCTCATCTGTCGGACTGCCTTTACTTATAGACCGCCTACTTTTTTACTGTACTCTATAGCAAAAGAAAGTGAACTATTTTTTAATGATCCAATCAATACAACTGGACTGTCACTCAGACTGAAAGAAGCCCGCCCTAAGGCGGAGATTGCCATGTATCAGGTGTTTCTACAGCTCCCTATAAAAGCTCATGTTTTCTCCATATTTCCCTTATTTTGCTCTTCTTGCCAAACTTGGTAGATATTCGACAATTTCCCTGACAGTTTTAAACTTATGTCACCCATGGCTAGGTTCATGCAAGCTGGTCTTCTGTTGGCGTTTACGTCCCTTATGTGGGAGGGGCATCTTGTCAATGGCTTCACTCTTCCACAGGACAGCGTGAATCGCGATGACAAAAAGGTAAGATTCCCGGTAGATATAAGTGATTATAGAGGACTTTCATTTGAAGGTGAAATGTAGAGTAGGTTCCTTCATCTTGTGCCATAACGGGTGAGACAGGAGATCATATACTTAACAATTCTCTGTGCATCATTTCTAATGTTGACTGTTTATCATGCACCGACATTAAGTTATCTTCTATCTTCTTTCTTTCTCGTCCGCCACCTCTCATTTTTTTAACTAAAGAAATAGTTGGACCTCTTCGTCATCGCCATAACGGACAATTAAGTGGGCGTGTACTCGTTGTGTTGTGGTTAGTGTAGAACTGTGATATTTGAACCTTTCGACCCAACACATCCGACTTCAGTACGACATTTTTTTAGTACCAGGTTGCCTTCCCTCTCAATCCCGACTCCCTTGACCAGATCTCTGCTTCCACCTGTATATTTTGGGTTTCTACTTTGTCTCTTTCTCATGAGATTCCAAAAAAGACATGTTGGCTTTCGCAGTGTGTGCTGTCCAGCGCCATTGTCGTCGCTGTATCACTTTGTCCACTATTATTAAACTGATACTTTTCCCATAATTCTATGTTAGTGATATTGTCCTGACAAATCCATGCTGTTATTCTCCGCAAGCATCCATTAAAGAAAGGTATGTATCTTTGTGACTGTCATTTGCATTGTTCTCCATATTTCACAGCCATACAGTAGGACCGATTTAACATTGTAGTTGACAATTTTTATTTGTGTATTTAACCTAATTTCTTTCGATTTCCATGTTTCCTAGTGCAATGTGGGCACTTTTTGAGTTTTGTATCCTTATTTTCATATGGGTTAGTTGTTATATATTTAATTTTTATAAGCTAGTAAAATTAAAATTACTGGTGACATGTATCTTCCCGATATCAACATATGTTTGTGTATTATGGATAATCTCACAAACAACATGTAAGAAAATCGATTCATTAGAAACATATTGCTACAGAAAAATCTTGAAGATACCTGAAAAGGGACAACAAAGACACATGAACAGACTTAGATATGATTACATTATATCATGAACTGGTTTACAAACGCCATTCTACAGGGGAAATGAAAATAGTATAGTCGGGTCATAAGACACTGCAGGTTGGAAAGATCAGTAATGGAAGGCTTGGTTCACGGGTGACGCATCACGGGCAGACCAAGAAGAAGGTGGATTTAAGACATCAACGAGACATTGAACATGGCAACAGAAGAGGTGGGAGATCTGACTAGAGACAGAGGTTCTTTCAGACGGGGTGTGGTGAATGTAACGTTCTGTGGGAGATCTGACTAGAGACAGAGGTTCTTTCAGACGGGGTGTGGTGAATGTAACGTTCTGTGGGAGATCTGACTAGAGACAGAGGTTCTTTCAGACGGGGTGTGGTGAATGTAACGTTCTGTGGGAGATCTGGCTAGAGACAGAGATTCTTTCAGACGGGGTG
This sequence comes from Megaustenia siamemsis, assembly GCA_032433765.1. NCBI lineage: Eukaryota > Metazoa > Mollusca > Gastropoda > Stylommatophora > Ariophantidae > Megaustenia > Megaustenia siamemsis. Next base: position 7,154,428 of record JAVIAB010000008.1, on the reverse strand, counting down.
TGGTGAACTCAACGTTCTGTGGGAGATCTGACTAGAGACAGAGATTCTTTCAGACGGGCTGTGGTGAACGCAACGTTCTGTGGGAGATCTGACTAGAGACAGAGATTCTTTCAGACTGGCTGTGGTGAACTCAACGTTCTGTGGGAGATCTGACTAGAGACAGAGATTCTTTCAGACTGGCTGTGGTGAACGCAACGTTATGTGGGAGATCTGACTTGAGACAGAGATTCTTTCAGACTGGCTGTGGTGAACGCAACGTTCTGTTGGAGATCTGACTTGAGACAGAGATTCTTTCAGACTGGCTGTGGTGAACTCAACGTTCTGTGGGAGATCTGACAGTACAATTTTCTCCAAAAAAGTTCGTATCTGTAACTTGTCAAAGACGAGACTATCCAAACCTAAAATCCTTTATTCTACTTTTACCATCATCATCAGTGAGTGCCGTCTCCGTAACGAAGGTTGGCTACCGTGGATCGCCATTCCCCTCTGTCTCTTGTTTTGATGGTGCAGATTGTCATAGATTAACTTGTCCCTCTTTTGATGTTACTTGACCATGTTAGTCTTGTTCCGACTCTGCCTTTTTTACCTTGTATTTACCCTTCCCAAAATTACTTTTATTAGACATGTTGTGTCTTTTAACATGCCCCAAAAATTTCATTTCTCTTGTTCTAATTGTGTTTAATAGTTCTCCTTTCATTTGTAGTTGTTTTAAGACTTCATCATTTGTTTTCTTTTCTTTCCATTCAATTCTACCTATTCTATAATCAGTGATGGAAACTGTAAACCTGAAATAAACAAATAATAGAAATGGTAACAAATAATTGTAATGCCATGACAAACATACTAACATGAAGATAAATAACACCAGGGCTAAAACTAAGAATAGCAAAATTTTATATCTTCACAGCGTTCCTGTATTATGAAGAAGCATGGCCATTAAATAAGAGAATAGGACAGAAAAAATGAAGCTTTTGACATGTGGATTTATAGAAGAATAGGTGGAATTTAATGGGGGCCTCGATAGCCTAGTTGGGAAAACCACCCGACTGGACTACCGACGTTCGGACAAACTGTGTTCGATTCCAGCTGAGAGCAGACCAATTGTACTCGGTGTTGGAAAAAATAAATACCCCTACGGTCGACCCAGCCGTTGGCAGAAATGGGTACCAGGGTACTACCCTGGGAAGATGGGGAATGTCGCCACGCATCGTGAGTTTCGATGCTTGAGGCGACACTATACAGAAATCTCCGAACATTTCTGGATAGGCGGCCGAGCACATATGGGTGTAAACTCGCGTGCTATGACGCCGGTTAAGTCTCGTACTTTACCTTAGGTAGAATTGGATGGAAAGAAAAGAAAATAATGGCGAAGTCTTAAAAGAACTAAAAATGAAAAGAGAACTACTAAACACAATTCAAACAAGACAAATGATATTTTTGGGGCATCTTAAAAGACACAGCAGCCTACTAAAGGTAATCCTGGAAGGGTAAATACAAGGTAAAGGATGCAGAGGAAGACTATCGTGGGCACGTAACATCAAAAGGTAGAGACAGAGCAGAACGGCGCTCGGCCAACTTTCGATGCGGAGACAGCACTGAATGTAAAATCATGATTCAACGGACTGTCTTATGAGATCAACATTAATTTGTCCTTAATGGGATAATTAATTCATTTGATAAACAATGACATGAGAAATGGGGTTGTATGACTACTGGGGTTGTATGACAAATGGGGTTGTATGACTAATGGGGTTGTATGACTACTGGGGTTGTATGACTAATGGGGAGGGCGTACAATATTGCTGCGGATGAAGTAAGAGCTGAAATAATTTAATGTTTGAAAACATGGATAACACAGTTTAGAAGCAGACACTGGAAGTGCTTAGACGCCATTCTGATAGTTCTGGGTTATAAGTATCCATTAGTTCTGGATTATAAGTATCCATTAGTTCTGGATTATAAGTATCCATTAGTTCTGGATTATAAGTATCCATTAGTTCTGGATTATAAGTATCCATTAGTTCTGGATTATAAGTATCCATTAGTTCTGGATTATAAGTATCCATTAGTTCTGGATTATAAGTATCCATTAGTTCTGGATTATAAGTATCCATTAGTTCTGGATTATAAGTATCCATTAGTTCTGGATTATAAGTATCCATTAGTTCTGGATTATAAGTATCCATTAGTTCTGGATTATAAGTATCCATTAGTTCTGGATTATAAGTATCCATTAGTTCTGGATTATAAGTATCCATTAGTTCTGGATTATAAGTATCCATTAGTTCTGGATTATAAGTATCCATTAGTTCTGGATTATAAGTATCCATTAGTTCTGGATTATAAGTATCCATTAGTTCTGGATTATAAGTATCCATTCTTCTTCTACCTTTCAGCTCCCTGTGGAGCATAGGCTCTTCAACAAACACTTCCCAAGTCGTTCTGTTTTTTGCCATTCTTTTAAGATCAATCCATGACTTCCCCATCATCTTCATCTCTGCTACTATCTGTCTTCTCCAAGAATTCCTTGGTCTTCTTCTTTGTCTTTTTCCCTGGGGATTCCAAAAATGAGCCTGTTGTGTACTACTCTCAGTTGGCTTCCGCATTGTGTGTCCTATCCATCGCCATCGTCTTCGCTGTATCTCTTTATCCACTGGTATTTGACAGGTACATTTCCATAATTCTATGTTAATGATTTTGTCCTGCCATTCTATCTTTTTATTCTGCGTAAACATCCATTAATGAAGGTCTGTATCTTCATAATTGTCAATTCTCCATGTTTCACAGCCATATACCAATACTGACTTAACATTACTGTTGAACATTTTTATTTTTGTATTTAGCCTAAGTTCTTTGGACGTCCATATTGTCCCCAGTGCAACAAATGCTCATCTTGCTTTTCGAATTTTTTTCGCCTTTTTTTTTTTTTTTTTAACAGTACGGGATAGCCAGTCCCATGTCCAACCCTCCTTTCTCGCCTCTTACGAACATGCCTGGTATGGTACAGCGGCACTATTCTTTACTCCCTTTTCGGGCCTGGTAGCGCACGGGTAATAAGTATCCATTAGTTCTGGATTATAAGTGTCCATTAGTTCTGGATTATAAGTGTCCATTAGTTCTCTATTATGAGTATGAATTAGTTCTGGATTGTATATATCCATTATTTCTGGATTATACGTTCCCTATAGTTCTGCGTGATACGTATCTTTTAGTTCTCTAAAGAGTTTTAGCAGAGTAGATTTACTTCTCTTATTATTCTTGTAAATATTTCTCTTCTACTGCTCCCCTTCTCTTGTTCACGTGTTTCTCCTTAATTACTTTCTTCTACCTCTTCCCTAAGATGTGCTCTCATTATCTGCTTCCTCTTCTTATAATTCTCCACCTCACCATTATTCGTCTTCTTCTTCTCCTCATTTTCTTTATATTCCAATTCATCGCTTTTTTTTTCTTTTCTTCTTCTATCGTATTTCTCACTCCTAGATTGCAGTTTCCTTCTTTATTCTTCTTCTTAATCTATTATTTTGTTTATATATTTCTTCTTGTTTTTCTTCTTCGTCCTCTCCTATAACGAAATCACTTAAATTAGTTGGATAGTGTTTAGCATTTTACTACTAGGGAAATATGTGTGTAGACGCATACATTGAGGACTGCTTCCCTTCATAATAGAGAGAAATATGTGTGTAGACGCATACATTGAGGACTGCTTCCCTTCATAATAGAGAGAAATATGTGTGTAGACGCATACATTGAGGACTGCTTCCCTTCATAATAGAGAGAAAGTCTGACCTCTATTCTTATTTATCTTCAGGTTCAGGAGTCAGCAAGAATAGAGAGAAAAGATGTCCACGAGACGGATGAGAAGGTTGATATTGAAAAACGGGTCTGGCAGTCGGAGAGTGAATCCTGTAAGTTGACAAGGGTTTTCACACTTCTCAACCCAGTAAGTTAACAAGGGTTTTCAAACCTCTACATGCTGTAAGTTGACAAGGGTTTGCAAACTTCTACATCCTGTAAGGTGACAAGGGTTTGCAAACTTATACTTCCAGAAACTGACAAGGGTTTTTAAATTTTAACATCCTGTAAATTGACAAGCGTTTTCAAACTTCTACATCCTGTAAGTTGAGAAGGGTTTTCAAACTTCTACATCCTGTAAGTTGACAAGGGTTTTCAAACTTCTGCATCCTGTAAATTGACAAGGGTTTACAAACTTCTACATCCTGTAAATTGACAAGGGTTTTCAAACTTCTACATCCTGTAAGATGACAAGCGTTTACAAACTTCTACATCCTTTAAATTGACAAGGGTTTGCAAACATCTACATCCTGCAAGTTGAAACGGGTTATCACACTTTTAATACCTGTAAGTTGACGAGGGTTTTCAAACTCCTACATCCTATAAGTTTACAAGGGTTTGCAAATTTCTACATCCTGAAAGTTGAAAAGGGTTTTCAAACTTCTATAATCAGTCAGTTGACAAGAGTTTTCAAACTTCTACATCCTGTAAGTTTACAAGAGTTTTCAAACTTCTACATCCTGTATTTTGACAAGGGTTTTCATAATACAAATATCTATAAATGTAACAAACATTTCCCAAACAAAATATAAACATATTCCTAACTTATCACAAAAATGCCAAGTTCTAGGCCAAGTATTAACACTATTGAAAAAGAAAGCAATAACTACGGAAGCAAAAAGGGCAATATACAAATCAATTTTTCTACCAACTCTGTGCTATCAGTGCCAGAATTGGACGCTGGACTCTAAGACAGATGCTGGACAATAAGAAAGATAACGACCACCGAAATGAAATGTGTCCGAAGAATGACAGGAAACAGCTTATGGAACAGAGTAAGAAACACTGACCTGAGAAAGAAACTCGAAATTGAACCAGCCATCGAAGACATAAAGAAACAACAGATAAATTGGTTCGGCCACATAACAAGACAAAAAGAACTAACAATGACTCAAAGAGCCATAAACAAACGCTACGAAAACGCCAGATTAAGAGGAAGACCGAGAAATAGATGGATAAAGGGAATACTAGAGTCACTAGGAGGAATAACACCAGAAGAGGCCAACAGAAAAGCAAAGAATCGCAGATTGTTTCTCCCCTCGACGTCAACGGCAGCAGAGGAAGGATAGAAGAGGAAGAGGAGAACACAACAATCTCCCTAACATAACATAAACCTCTCCGTGCATGATTCAAACATCTCCCCAATTTAAAACAAACATCGCCCCATTTTATACAAATATCTATAAACGTAACGAACATCTCCCAAACATAATACAAACATCTCCCACAAAACATAATCACCGACTCACAAAACTATAATTTCAAATAAAATTACATAAAGTAAATCACTAAATAGCGAATTATCCATTTTAAAAATATAATTTTAAATACTTTGTTTCCAACAGTTGATAGACCCAGTGACATGATGTCCTAACTAACACTAGCACATTTCACACATTGATGAAAATGTCACAAATGTAGTACATTTCATGCATTGATGAAGATGTCCTAAGCCCAGTACATTTCACACATTGATGAAGATGTCCTAAACGTAGTACATTTCACACATTGATGAAGATGTCCTAAACGTAGTACATTTCACACATTGATGAAGATGTCCTAAACGTAGTACATTTCACACATTGATGAAGATGTCCTACACGTAGAACATTTCACACATTGATGAAGATGTCCTAAACGTAGTACATTTCACACATTGATGAAGATGTCCTAAACGGAGTACATTTCACACATTGATAAAGATGTCCTAAACGTAGTACATTTCACACATTGATGAAGATGTCCTAAACGTAGTACATTTCACACATTGATGAAGATGTCCTACACGTAGTACATTTCACACATTGATGAAGATGTCCTAAACGTAGTACATTTCACACATTGATGAAGATGTCCTAAACGGAGTACATTTCACACATTGATAAAGATGTCCTAAACGTAGTACATTTCACACATTGATGAAGATGTTCTAAACGTAGTACATTTCACACATTGATGAAGATGTCCTAAACGGAGTACATTTCACACATTGATAAAGATGTCCTAAACGTAGTACATTTCACACATTGATGAATATGTCCTAAACGTAGTACATTTCACACATTGATGAAGATGTCCTAAACGTAGTACATTTCACACATTGATGAAGATGTCATAAATGTAGTACATTTCACACATTGATGAAGATGTCCTACACGTAGTACATTTCACACATTGATGAAGATGTCATAAATGTAGTACATTTCACACATTGATGAAGATGTCCTACACGTAGTACATTTCACACATTGATGAAGATGTCATAAATGTAGTACATTTCACACATTGATGAAGATGTCATAAATGTAGTACATTTCACACATTGATGAAGATGTAGTAAACGTAGTACATTTCACACATTGATGAAGATGTCCTAAACGTAGTACATTTCACACATTGATGAAGATGTCATAAACGTAGTACATTTCACACATTGATGAAGATGTCCTAAACGTAGTACATTTCACACATTGATGAAGATGTCCTAAACGTAGTACATTTCACACATTGATGAAGATGTCCTAAACGTAGTACATTTCACACATTGATGAAGATGTCCTAAACGGAGTACATTTCACACATTGATAAAGATGTCCTAAACGTAGTACATTTCACACATTGATGAAGATGTCCTAAACGTAGTACATTTCACACATTGATGAAGATGTCCTACACGTAGTACATTTCACACATTGATGAAGATGTCCTAAACGTAGTACATTTCACACATTGATGAAGATGTCCTAAACGGAGTACATTTCACACATTGATAAAGATGTCCTAAACGTAGTACATTTCACACATTGATGAAGATGTTCTAAACGTAGTACATTTCACACATTGATGAAGATGTCCTAAACGGAGTACATTTCACACATTGATAAAGATGTCCTAAACGTAGTACATTTCACACATTGATGAATATGTCCTAAACGTAGTACATTTCACACATTGATGAAGATGTCCTAAACGTAGTACATTTCACACATTGATGAAGATGTCATAAATGTAGTACATTTCACACATTGATGAAGATGTCCTACACGTAGTACATTTCACACATTGATGAAGATGTCATAAATGTAGTACATTTCACACATTGATGAAGATGTCCTACACGTAGTACATTTCACACATTGATGAAGATGTCATAAATGTAGTACATTTCACACATTGATGAAGATGTCATAAATGTAGTACATTTCACACATTGATGAAGATGTAGTAAACGTAGTACATTTCACACATTGATGAAGATGTCCTAAACGTAGTACATTTCACACATTGATGAAGATGTCATAAATGTAGTACATTTCACACATTGATGAAGATGTCCTACACGTAGTACATTTCACACATTGATGAAGATGTCATAAATGTAGTACATTTCACACATTGATGAAGATGTCCTAAACGTAGTACATTTCACACATTGATGAAGATGTCCTAAACGTAGTACATTTCACACATTGATGAAGATGTCCTACACGTAGTACATTTCACACATTGATGAAGATGTCCTAAACGTAGTACATTCCACACATTGATGAAGATGTCATAAATGTAGTACATTTCACACATTGATGAAGATGTCCTACACGTAGTACATTTCACACATTGATGAAGATGTCCTAAACGTAGTACATTTCACACATTGATGAAGATGTCCTAAACGTAGTACATTTCACACATTGACGAAGATGTCATAAATGTAGTACATTTCACACATTGATGAAGATGTCCTAAACGTAGTACATTTCACACATTGATGAAGATGTCATAAACGTAGTACATTTCACACATTGATGAATATGTCCTAAACGTAGTACATTTCATACATTGATGAAGATGTCCTAAACGTAGTACATTTCACACATTGATGAAGATGTCCTACACGTAGTACATCTCACACATTGATGAAGATGTCCTACACGTAGTACATTTCACACATTGATGAAGATGTCCTACACGTAGTACATTTCACACATTGATGAAGATGTCATAAATATAGCACATTTCACACATTGATGAAGATGCCCTAAGCCCAGTACATTTCACACATTGATGAAGATGTCCTGAACGTAGTACATTTCACATGTCCTAAGATGAAGTTGTTGTAAGCCCAGCACATTTCACACACTTTAATTTGTAACACCATACAGAACGATAACTATAAAACATCTTCTCCATGTTTTGACCTGTTATTTTCTTCTCATTCTACTTTTGATCAACCTCAGTAGACAGCTCAGGTTCGGTTACACAGTTAAAACCCACAAACAAAATAAACACATGTAACAATCAAATCAAGCTGGTTTGACGTAGAAAAAAACACAGCATCACATATACAACACCTGAAACTTTATCTATCCCCGAACATAACAAAAATATCTCCCACATAATTGGAACATCTAACGACATAATACAAATATCTATAAATGTAAAAATTATATCCCAAACAAAATATAAACATATTCCTAACTTATCATAAAAATCTCACTAACATAACACAAACATCTCCGTGCATGATTCAAACATCTCCCAATTTAAAACAAACATCGCCCCATTTTATACAAATGTCTATAAACGTAACGAACATCTCCCAAACATAATACAAACATCTCCCCACAAAACATAAACACCGACACATAAAACTATAATTTCCAATAAAATTTTAAAAAGTGAGCCACTAAATACCGAATTACCCATTTTAAAATATAATTTTAAATACTTTGTTTCCAACAGTTGATAGACGCAGTAAGCGTGAACAGTATTGGCCCAGTCCACCCGATTATGAAGATTCTGCAACATCAAATGGAAAGTCACATGGTAAGAAATGCAAAAAACCATAAACTGTTTTCACACACAGAAGATTCTAGTCATGTAACAGTTTTGTCGTTACAAACAGTTGAATGTAATAGAGCAACATAGCTTCTTGCTTTCACACAAACTATTATTGTGTTTGACTCTTGAGTTATTTCCTTGTTGGACAGTAGTCATGACAGTTTTCTCATGGTTTGACAAACTTTGTTGCAATGTGAGTCTGTGTTTGCAGCTTGTGATTTGTCTTTTGTTACTAGTCTTCCAACCACAACTGTCTGTTTATTTTTTTTTATCTTAAAGTGACATTTGATAATGACATGATGTCCTAAACGTTGCACATTTCACACATTGATGAAGATGTCCTAAACGTTGCACATTTCACACATTGATGAAGATGTCCTAAACGTTGCACATTTCACACATTGATGAAGATGTCCTAAACGTTGTACATTTCACACATTGATGAAGATGTCCTAAACGTTGCACATTTCACACATTGATGAAGATGTCCTAAACGTTGCACATTTCACACATTGATGAATATGTCCTAAACGTAGTACATTTCACACATTGATGAAGATGTCCTAAACGTAGTACATTTCACACATTGATGAAGATGTCCTAAACGTAGTACATTTCACACATTGATGAAGATGTCCTACACGTAGTACATTTCACACATTGATGAAAATGTCCTACACGTAGTACATTTCACACATTGATGAATATGTCCTAAACGTAGTACATTTCACACATTGATGAAGATGTCCTAAACGTAGTACATTTCACACATTGATGAATATGTCCTGAACGTAGTACATTTCACACATTGATGAAGATGTCCTAAACGTTGCACATTTCATACATTAATGAAGATGTCCTACACGTAGTACATTTCACACATTGATGAAGATGTCATAAACGTAGTACATTTCATACATTGATGAAGATGTCCTACACGTAGTACATTTCACACATTGATGAAGATGTCCTAAACGTAGTACATTTCACACATTGATGAAGATGTCCTAAACGTAGTATATTTCACACATTGATGAATATGTCCTAAACGTAGTACATTTCACACATTGATGAAGATGTCCTAAACGTAGTACATTTCACACATTGATGAAGATGTCCTAAACGTAGTACATTTCACACATTGATGAAGATGTCATAAATGTAGTACATTTCACACATTGATGAAAATGTCCTACACGTAGTACATTTCACACATTGATGAATATGTCCTAAACGTAGTACATTTCACACATTGATGAAGATGTCCTAAACGTAGTACATTTCACACATTCATGAAGATGTCCTAAACGTAGTACATTTCACACATTGATGAAGATGTCCTACACGTAGTACATCTCACACATTGATGAAGATGTCCTACACGTAGTACATTTCACACACTGATGAAGATGTCCTACACGTAGTACATTTCACACATTGATGAAGATGTCATAAACATAGCACATTTCACACATTGATGAAGATGTCATAAATATAGCACATTTCACACATTGATGAAGATGTCCTAAACGTAGTACATTTCACATGTCCTAAGATGAAGTTTTTGTAAGCCCAGTACATTTCACACATTGATGAAGATGTCCTAAACGTAGTACATTTCACATGTCCTAAGATGAAGTTGTTGTAAGCCCAGCACATTTCACACACTTTAATTTGTAACACCATACAGAACGAGAACTACAAAACATCTTCTCCATGTTTTGACCTGTTATTTTCTGCTCATTCTACTTTTGATCTACCTCAGTACACAGCTCAGGTTCGGTTACACAGTTAAAGCCCACAAACAAAATAAACACATGTAACAATCAAATCAAGCTGGTTTCACGTAGAAAAAAAACAGCATCACATATACAACACCTGAAACTTTATCTATCCCCGAACATAACAAAAATATCTCCCACATAAGTGGAACATCTAACGACATAATACAAATATCTATAAATGTAAAAATTATATCCCAAACAAAATATAAACATATTCCTAACTTATCATAAAAATCTCACTAACATAACACAAACATCTCCGTGCATGATTCAAACATCTCCCCAATTTAAAACAAACATCGCCCCATTTTATACAAATGTCTATAAACGTAACGAACATCTCCCAAACATAATACAAACATCTCCCCACAAAACATAAACACCGACTCACAAAACTATAATTTCCAATAAAATTTTAAAAAGTGAGCCACTAAATACCGAATTACCCATTTTAAAAATATAATTTTAAATACTTTGTTTCCAACAGTTGATAGACGCAGTAAGCGTGAACAGTATTGGCCCAGTCCACCCGATTATGAAGATTCTGCAACATCAAATGGAAAGTCACATGGTAAGAAATGCAAAAAAACCATAAACTGTTTTCACACACAGAAGATTCTAGTCATGTAACAGTTTTGTCGTTACAAACAGTTGAATGTAATAGAGCAACATAGCTTCTTGCTTTCACACAAACTATTATTGTGTTTGAATCTTGAGTTATTTCCTTGTTGGACAGTAGTCATGACAGTTTTCTCATGATTTGACAAACTTTGTTGCAATGTGAGTCTGTGTTTGCAGCTTGTGATTTGTCTTTTGTTACTAGTCTTCCAACCACAACTGTCTGTTTATTTTTTTTATCTTAAAGTGAAATTTGATAATGACATGATGTCCTAAACGTTGCACATTTCACACATTGATGAAGATGTCCTAAACGTTGCACATTTCACACATTGATGAAGATGTCCTAAACGTTGCACATTTCACACATTGATGAAGATGTCCTAAACGTTGTACATTTCACACATTGATGAAGATGTCCTAAACGTTGCACATTTCACACATTGATGAAGATGTCCTAAACGTTGCACATTTCACACATTGATGAATATGTCCTAAACGTAGTACATTTCACACATTGATGAAGATGTCCTAAACGTAGTACATTTCACACATTGATGAAGATGTCCTAAACGTAGTACATTTCACACATTGATGAAGATGTCATAAATGTAGTACATTTCACACATTGATGAAAATGTCCTACACGTAGTACATTTCACACATTGATGAATATGTCCTAAACGTAGTACATTTCACACATTGATGAAGATGTCCTAAACGTAGTACATTTCACACATTGATGAATATGTCCTGAACGTAGTACATTTCACACATTGATGAAGATGTCCTAAACGTTGCACATTTCATACATTGATGAAGATGTCCTACACGTAGTACATTTCACACATTGATGAAGATGTCATAAACGTAGTACATTTCATACATTGATGAAGATGTCCTACACGTAGTACATTTCACACATTGATGAAGATGTCCTAAACGTAGTACATTTCACACATTGATGAAGATGTCCTAAACGTAGTATATTTCACACATTGATGAATATGTCCTAAACGTAGTACATTTCACACATTGATGAAGATGTCCTAAACGTAGTACATTTCACACATTGATGAAGATGTCCTAAACGTAGTACATTTCACACATTGATGAAGATGTCATAAATGTAGTACATTTCACACATTGATGAAAATGTCCTACACGTAGTACATTTCACACATTGATGAATATGTCCTAAACGTAGTACATTTCACACATTGATGAAGATGTCCTAAACGTAGTACATTTCACACATTCATGAAGATGTCCTAAACGTAGTACATTTCACACATTGATGAAGATGTCCTACACGTAGTACATCTCACACATTGATGAAGATGTCCTACACGTAGTACATTTCACACACTGATGAAGATGTCCTACACGTAGTACATTTCACACATTGATGAAGATGTCATAAACATAGCACATTTCACACATTGATGAAGATGTCATAAATATAGCACATTTCACACATTGATGAAGATGCCCTAAGCCCAGTACATTTCACACATTGATGAAGATGTCCTAAACGTAGTACATTTCACATGTCCTAAGATGAAGTTGTTGTAAGCCCAGCACATTTCACACACTTTAATTTGTAACACCATACAGAACGAGAACTATAAAGCATCTTCTCCATGTTTTGACCTGTTATTTTCTGCTCATTCTACTTTTGATCTACCTCAGTACACAGCTCAGGTTCGGTTACACAGTTAAAGCCCACAAACAAAATAAACACATGTAACAATCAAATCAAGCTGGTTTCACGTAGAAAAAAACAAAGCATCACATATACAACACCTGAAACTTTATCTATCCCCGAACATAACAAAAATATCTCCCACATAAGTGGAACATCTAACGACATAATACAAATATCTATAAATGTAAAAATTATATCCCAAACAAAATATAAACATATTCCTAACTTATCATAAAAATCTCACTAACATAACACAAACATCTCCGTGCATGATTCAAACATCTCCCCAATTTAAAACAAACATCGCCCCATTTTATACAAATGTCTATAAACGTAACGAACATCTCCCAAACATAATACAAACATCTCCCACAAAACATAAACACCGACTCATAAAACTATAATTTCCAATAAAATTTTAAAAAGTGAGCCACTAAATACCGAATTACCCATTTTAAAAATATAATTTTAAATACTTTGTTTCCAACAGTTGATAGACGCAGTAAGCGTGAACAGTATTGGCCCAGTCCACCCGATTATGAAGATTCTGCAACATCAAATGGAAAGTCACATGGTAAGAAATGCAAAAAACCATAAACTGTTTTCACACACAGAAGATTCTAGTCATGTAACAGTTTTGTCGTTACAAACAGTTGAATGTAATAGAGCAACATAGCTTCTTGCTTTCACACAAACTATTATTGTGTTTGACTCTTGAGTTATTTCCTTGTTGGACAGTAGTCATGACAGTTTTCTCATGGTTTGACAAACTTTGTTGCAATGTGAGTCTGTGTTTGCAGCTTGTGATTTGTCTTTTGTTACTAGTCTTCCAACCACAACTGTCTGTTTATTTTTTTATCTTAAAGTGACATTTGATAATGACATGATGTCCTAAACGTTGCACATTTCACACATTGATGAAGATGTCCTAAACGTTGCACATTTCACACATTGATGAAGATGTCCTAAACGTTGCACATTTCACACATTGATGAAGATGTCCTAAACGTTGCACATTTCACACATTGATGAAGATGTCCTAAACGTTGTACATTTCACACATTGATGAAGATGTCCTAAACGTTGCACATTTCACACATTGATGAAGATGTCCTAAACGTTGCACATTTCACACATTGATGAATATGTCCTAAACGTAGTACATTTCACACATTGATGAAGATGTCCTAAACGTAGTATATTTCACACATTGATGAAGATGTCCTAAACGTAGTACATTTCACACATTGATGAAGATGTCATAAATGTAGTACATTTCACACATTGATGAAAATGTCCTACACGTAGTACATTTCACACATTGATGAAGATGTCATAAATGTAGTACATTTCACACATTGATGAAAATGTCCTACACGTAGTACATTTCACACATTGATGAATATGTCCTGAACGTAGTACATTTCACACATTGATGAAGATGTCCTAAACGTTGCACATTTCATACATTGATGAAGATGTCCTACACGTAGTACATTTCACACATTGATGAAGATGTCATAAACGTAGTACATTTCATACATTGATGAAGATGTCCTACACGTAGTACATTTCACACATTGATGAAGATGTCCTAAACGTAGTACATTTCACACATTGATGAAGATGTCCTAAACGTAGTATATTTCACACATTGATGAAGATGTCATAAATATAGTACATTTCACACATTGATGAAGATGTCCTAAACGTAGTACATTTCACACATTGACGAAGATGTCCTAAACGTAGTACATTTCACACATTGATGAAGATGTCATAAATGTAGTACATTTCACACATTGATGAAAATGTCCTACACGTAGTACATTTCACACATTGATGAATATGTCCTAAACGTAGTACATTTCACACATTGATGAAGATGTCCTAAACGTAGTACATTTCACACATTCATGATGTCCTAAACGTAGTACATTTCACACATTGATGAAGATGTCCTACACGTAGTACATCTCACACATTGATGAAGATGTCCTACACGTAGTACATTTCACACACTGATGAAGATGTCCTACACGTAGTACATTTCACACATTGATGAAGATGTCATAAACATAGCACATTTCACACATTGATGAAGATGTCATAAATATAGCACATTTCACACATTGATGAAGATGCCCTAAGCCCAGTACATTTCACACATTGATGAAGATGTCCTAAACGTAGTACATTTCACATGTCCTAAGATGAAGTTGTTGTAAGCCCAGCACATTTCACACACTTTAATTTGTAACACCATACAGAACGAGAACTATAAAGCATCTTCTCCATGTTTTGACCTGTTATTTTCTGCTCATTCTACTTTTGATCTACCTCAGTACACAGCTCAGGTTCGGTTACACAGTTAAAACCCACAAACAAAATAAACACATGTAACAATCAAATCAAGCTGGTTTCACGTAGAAAAAAACACAGCATCACATATACAACACCTGAAACTTTATTTATCCCCGAACATAACAAAATATCTCCCACATAAGTGGAACATCTAACGACATAATACAAATATCTATAAATGTAAAAATTATATCCCAAACAAAATATAAACATATTCCTAACTTATCATAAAAATCTCACTAACATAACACAAACATCTCCGTGCATGATTCAAACATCTCCCCAATTTAAAACAAACATCGCCCCATTTTATACAAATGTCTATAAACGTAACGAACATCTCCCAAACATAATACAAACATCTCCCCACAAAACATAAACACCGACACATAAAACTATAATTTCCAATAAAATTTAAAAAGTGAGCCACTAAATACCGAATTACCCATTTTAAAAATATAATTTTAAATACTTTGTTTCCAACAGTTGATAGACGCAGTAAGCGTGAACAGTATTGGCCCAGTCCACCCGATTATGAAGATTCTGCAACATCAAATGGAAAGTCACATGGTAAGAAATGCAAAAAACCATAAACTGTTTTCACACACAGAAGATTCTAGTTATGTAACAGTTTTGTCGTTACAAACAGTTGAATGTAATAGAGCAACATAGCTTCTTGCTTTCACACAAACTATTATTGTGTTTGACTCTTGAGTTATTTCCTTGTTGGACAGTAGTCATGACAGTTTTCTCATGATTTGACAACTTTGTTGCAATGTGAGTCTGTGTTTGCAGCTTGTGATTTGTCTTTTGTTACTAGTCTTCCAACCACAACTGTCTGTTTTTTTTTTTATCTTAAAGTGACATTTGATAATGACATGATGTCCTAAACGTTGCACATTTCACACATTGATGAAGATGTCCTAAACGTTGCACATTTCACAGATTGATGAAGATGTCCTAAACGTAGTACATTTCACACATTGATGAAGATGTCCTAAACGTAGTACATTTCACACATTGATGAATATGTCCTAAACGTAGAACATTTCACACATTGATGAAGATGTCCTAAACTTAGTACATCTCACACATTGATGAAGATGTCCTAATCGTAGTACATTTCACACATTGATGAAGATGTCCTAAACGTAGTACATTTCACACATTGATGAAGATGTCCTAAACGTAGTACCTTTCACACATTGGTGAAAATGTCCTAAACGTAGTACAATTCATACATTGATGAAGATGTCCAAAGATGAAGATGTTCTAATCCCAGAACATTTCACACACTTTAATTTGTAACTCCATACAAAACGAGAATTATAAAACATCTTCTCCATGTTTTGACCTGTTATTTTCTGCTCATTCTAGTTTTGATCTAACTCAGTACACAGTTCAGTTTCGGTGACACAGATAAACCCCACAAACAAAATCAACACCTGGAACATTGAATGGAAACTGGTTTCACACAGAATAAACACTACATCTCATGTATAACACATAAAACTTTATAGAAACACACGATTCAAGCAAGTTTCTAAATAATACAAACATCTCCCCACACAGCAGGAACGTGTCCCCACATAACACAAACATGTCTCCCACAAAGTATACACATGCCCCTACATAACACAAATATCTTACACATAACACAAACAAATCATCACACATAACACAAACATCTCACACATAACACAAACAATTATCCACATAACACAAACATTTACCCACATAACACAATCATCTGCACACATAACACAAACATATCCTCACATAACACAAATATCTCCCAACATAACACAAACATCTCCGCACATAAGTGAAACATCTACCCACATAATACAGATATCTATACACGTAACAAACATCTCCCAAACAAAATACAAACTTATTCTATACAAATATATTTCACGCAACTTAACACAAAAATCTCCCTAACATAACAGAAAAATCTCCGTGCATGGATCAAACATCTCCCCAACTTAAAAAAAAAAATAACATCGCCTCATTTTATACAAATATCTATAAATGTAACGAAAACATGTCCCAAACATAATACAAACATCTCTCCACAAAACATAATCACCGACTCACAAAACTATAATTTCCAATAAAATTATATAAAGTGAGACACTAAATACCGAATTACCCATTTTTAAAATGTAATTTTAAATACATTGTTTCCAACAGTTGATAGACGCAGTAGGCGAGGACTGTATTGGCCTGATGCAAGCTATTATCAAGATTATGAAACAACAAATGGAACGCCACACGGTAAAAAAATGAAAAATAAATATACACTGT
Source organism: Megaustenia siamemsis (assembly GCA_032433765.1). Classification (NCBI taxonomy): domain Eukaryota; kingdom Metazoa; phylum Mollusca; class Gastropoda; order Stylommatophora; family Ariophantidae; genus Megaustenia; species Megaustenia siamemsis. Next base: position 7,136,731 of record JAVIAB010000008.1, on the reverse strand, counting down.
TTTTACAAACAGATGATTATAGTTATGTAACATGTTTGTCGATATAAACAGTTGGATGAAATAGAGCAACATAGCTTCTTGCTTTCACACAAACAATTATTGTGTTTCACTCTTGAGTTATTTTTTGTTGGACAGTAGTCATGACAGTTTTCTCATGATTTGACAAGCTTTGTTGCATTTGAGTCTATGTCTGCAGCCTGTGAATTGTCGTTTGTTACTTGATTTCCATCCACAACTGTGTGTGTGTTTTTTTAAATCTTAAAGTGACTTTTGATAATGACATGATGTCCTAACACTTGCACATTTCACACATTGATGAAGATGTCCTATGCCCAGAACATTCCACACATTGATGAAGTCCTAAGTCTAGTACATTTCACATGTCCTAAGATGAAGATGTCGTAAGCCCACCACATTTCACACACTTTAATTTGTAAAACCATACAAAACGAGAATTATAAAACATCTTCTCCATGTGTTGACCTGTTATTTTCTGCTCATTCTAGTTTTGATCTAACTCAGTACACAGTTCAGTTTCGGTGACACAGATAAACCCCACAAACAAAATCAACACCTGGAACATTGAATGGAAACTGGTTTCACACAGAATAAACACTACATCTCATATATAACAGCTGAAACTTTCACACACAATTCAAGCACGGTTCAAAATAATACAAACATCTCCCCACATAGCAGGAACGTGTCAAGACATAGCACACACCTGCCCCCACATAACACAAACATCTTATACATAACACAAACATGTCCCCACATAGCATACACATGTTCCCACATAACACAAACATCTTATACATAACACAAACATGTCCCCACATAGCATACACATGCTCCCACATAACACAAACATCTAACACATAACTCAAACATATCCTCACACATAACACAAACATTTCACACCTAACACAAACAATTACCCACATAACACAAACATCTCACACCTAACACAAACAATTACCCACATAACACAAACAATTACCCACATAACACAAACATTTCACACCTAACACAAACAATTACCCACATAACACAAACATCTCACACATAACACATACACATCCTCGCACATAACACAAACATTTCACACCTAACACATACACATCCTCGCACATAACACAAACATCTCACACATAACACAAACATCTCACACATAACACAAACATCTCACACATAACACAAACATCTCACACATAACACAAACAATTACCCACATAACACAAACATCTTACACATAACACATACACATCCTCGCACATAACACAAACATGTATCTACAAAACACAAACATCTACCCACATAACACAAAACATGTATCTACAAAACACAAACATCTACCCACATAACACAAACATGTATCTACAAAACACAAACATCTACCCACATAACACAACATGTAACTACAAAATACAAACATCTACCCACATAACACAAACATTTAACCACAAAACACAAACCTTTCCCCACATAACACAAACATTTAGCCACATAACACAAACATCATCAAGTACCGGGCTTACTGGCGTAGGTGATCATGTCTCTCCACAACTTTCGATCTCGGCAGCTATTTATCATTTCTGTTGTTGACCTTCTGCCAAGCCATTCTCTTAAGCTGTCTGTTATTTTTTCTCTCTGCTTCCCTCTATCTTTTCGTCCCTCAATTTTTCCAGTTGTTACATATATTCCAACTGTTCTCTTCTCATTACATGGCCAAAAAATTATGATTGTTTCTTCCTAATATTGGAAATTAGCTCTCTTTTTGCTTTGACCTCTTTCTGAACATTTTCATTACTCTTCTTAGTTGTCCATGGTATTCTCAACATTTTTCTGTAAAACCACATTTCTACAGACTCCAGTGATTTTCTTGTCTGTTGTCCTATTGTCCATGATTCGCATCCATACGTCAAGACTGGCTCTACATAACATTTAAGGACTCTTTTTCTTGTTTCTATTGTCAAAAATGGATTACGTAGTATCTTCCTCGTTTTTTAGAAAGCTGCTTTTGACTGAGCCATTCTGCATCTCACCTCTTTTGTACATCTTCCGTCTGAGGTTAACAAAGTTCCCAAATATTTAAATTCATTTACCTGTTTTAATATTGTTCCACTTGTCTTTATTTTGCACTGAGGTGATGTCTTTTTCTTTGTTGTTTCATTACCTCTGTCTTTTTGCTATTAAGGCCTTTCTTTTTGCTTTTCTTTACTATAATGTCCAACATTTCTTGTAACTCATTTTCACTCTTAACGATTAAGACTGTATCATCAGCATACCTTAGATTATTTATATTATGACCTCCAATTGTTATTCCACGCATGCCCCTTATGGATCTTAAAATAATCTCACTATAAATATTAAACAAATCTGGTGACAGCACACAACCCTGTCTAATACCCTGTTTTATAGCACAAACATATCCCCACATAACACAAACATCTCCCCACATAACACAAACATCTACTCACATAACACAAACATCTCCCCGCATAACACAAAGCATCTCCCCACATAACACAAACATCTCCCCACATAACACAAACATCTCCCCACATAACACAAACATCTCTCCACATAACACAAACATCTCTCCACATAACACAAACATCTGCCCACATAACACAAACATCTCCCCACATAACACAAACATCTCCCCACATAACACAAACATCTCCACACATAACACAAACATTTACCGCAGATCTCATCCTAAATCTCGTGAAACTTATCAACCCCTTCCCCCCTCCCCCCACCGACTTATAATATCCTGTCAATTCTGTCCTTGTCTAATGTGTCTTCCCTATTCTCCTGGTGACTGAGCCTCAACACCGTGGCAACAGTTTAGACTGGAGCTACCCACCTTAAGTAGTACAGACGAACTTTCAAGAAGGTACAACAGAACAAGAAAGTGCTTTTGGTTCAAAACATCAACTATTTTCTAAACAGTCGATTTTAGTCGTTCAAAATTTAACTGTAATTGATCAACACTTAAAGTCCTAGTTTAGAGGCATAATTATGTTCAATTCTGAAGAGTAACGTGCCCTTGAGTGACTTTGCCCTTTATTCGGCTGTTCTCTAATCCAGTGATTCTCACAAAAATAACATGCACGAGAAATTGGTGATACTGTCTGATGCAATGTTAGTCCTAAAAGCTCTAAAAACCCACAGGAACAGTGGGCTAGATGACTTGAGAACAACCCTAGACCAAATGTGCAATAACTTCCAGAGAGTGGGCATCCAGTGGATACCATCACACTGTAATATACACGGGAACGAACGCACAAACAAACTTGCAAAGGAGGGAGGGAGATCACCACAAGATAACCATCTGGTCAGCTACGATGAAGCCAAATCCATAATCAAAGGCCAGTACCATGAAAAATGGAAACAAGAACACCCAAAGTATAACGAGTGACGGATACCTCCAACTATCAAGGAGGGATCAAGTTATCATACTTCGCCTATGCACTGGCCACAATAGAATGAGAAACCACATGTTCACCAAACTCAAAATAGGAACTATCAGCCTATGCCACTGTACCCTGGATAACATGACAACAAAACATGTTCTACAAGATTGTCCCCCCCCCCCCTTTTACACAGACCTGAGAAGGACAATGTGGTCCACACCCACCTCCCTGGAAGTGAAACTATACGGGCAACCGAATCACTGAAACAGACAGCTGACGTCATAAGAGAGTCTGAAGTCCTAGTCTCAATGGCCATGATCGTAAAAGTAGACTAATGTGTGTGTGTGTTTGTGTGTGTGCGTGCGTGCGTGCGTGCGTGTGTGTGTGTGTGTGTGCCGTTTAACATGGCCCAAAATCACATTTGTCTTGTTTGAATTGTGTTCAGTAGTTCTCTTTTCATTTTAGTTGTTTTAAGACTTTATCATTTGTTTTCTTTTCCTTCCATCCAATTCTACCTATTCTTCTATATATCCACATTTAAAAGGTTTTAATTCTCTGTTCCGTTTTCTTGTCTAATGTCCATGTTTCTGCACCATATAGGAATATTGGGAAGATGTAACATTTTGCTACTCTTAGTTTTAGCCCTGGTGTTATTTGTTTTGATGTTAGTATGTTCTTCATGACATTAAAATTACTTTTTGCCATTCCTATGCTTTTGTTTATTTCAGTTGTACATTTTCCATTACTGGTTATAGTATGTCCAAGGTAGTTGTAGCTCTGAACTGTCTTCAGGTCTATTCCTTCAATTTTGATATCCACTTGTGGGTTTTGAGTATCTTCTTTGTTTAGGATCATAGTTTTAGTCTTTTGGATATTCATATTTAATCCATATTTTTTGCTTGCCATGTTTATTCCATTAAGTAATTGTTGTAGATCTTTAGAAATTTTGTGCTAGTAGTACAGTATCATCAGCATATCTTAGGTTATTGATTATCTTTCCATTAATCTGTAGGCCTGGCATCTCTACGATGTTTTTAAAGATTTGCTCAGTGTATAGATTGAACAAGCTTGGTGATAGGATGCATCCCTGTCTTACTCCTCATTTTATGTCAATGGGGGTAGAGTTCTCTTTACTTATATATAAATATGTTGAGTCCATTGTTCTAGCTGAAGGTCTAGTGAGCCGCAACAACATTTTTATATTCGTGTTGTCTTGTAAAGATGTAATCATACCATTTTAATCCTTTTTTTTTCTTTTCATTCATTTTTCATTCTCTCATTCACTTGTCTTTTAGGTTGTGAAAAACAAGCTCAGTGAAAAACAGGCAACTCAAGAGGTGAAGCATTACAAACGTTAAATGTTTTTATAAAAGTCGATTGTTGGTCGATCTAGTGTTTTGTTGATATATAAACAGTCGTTCAAGTGTGTTGTAGATATAAACAGTCGTTCAAGTATGTTGTAGATATAAACAGTCGTTCATGTATGTTGTAGATATAAACAGTCGTTCATGTATGTTGTAGATATAAACAGTCGTTCAAGTGTGTTGTAGATATAAACAGTTGTTCATGTATGGTGTAGATATAAACAGTCGTTCAAGTATGTTGTAGATATAAACAGGCGTTCAAGTATGTTGTAGATATAAACAGTCGTTCAAGTATGTTGTAGATATAAACAGTCGTTCAAGTGTGTTGTAGATATAAACAGTCGTCCATGTATGTTGTAGATATAAACAGTCGTTAAAGTATGTTGTAGATATAAACAGTCATTTAAGTATGTTGTAGATATAAACAGTCGTTCAAGTATGTTGTAGATATAAACAGTCGTTCATGTATGTTGTAGATATAAACAGTCGTTCATGTATGTTGTAGATATAAACAGTCGTTCAAGTATGTTGTAGATATAAACAGTCGTTCATGTATGTTGCAGATATAAACAGTCGTTCATGTATGTTGTAGATATAAACAGTCGTTCAAGTATGTTGTAGATATAAACAGTCGTTCAAGTATGTTGTAGATGTAAACAGTCGTTCAAGTATGTTGTAGATATAAACAGTCATTTAAGTGTGTTGTCGATATAAACAGTCGTTCAAGTATGTTGTAGATATAAACAGTCATTTAAGTATGTTGTAGATATAAACAGTCGTTCAAGTATGTTGTAGATATAAACAGTCGTTCAAGTATGTTGTAGATATAAACAGTCGTTCAAGTATGTTGTAGATATAAACAGTCGTTCATGTATGTTGTAGATATAAACAGTCGTTCAAGTATGTTGTAGATATAAACAGTCGTTCATGTATGTTGTAGATATAAACAGTCGTTCATGTGTGTTGTAGATATAAACAGTCGTTCAAGTGTGTTGTAGATATAAACAGTTGTTCATGTATGTTGTAGATATAAACAGTCGTTCATGTATGTTGTAGATATAAACAGTCGTTCATGTATGTTGTAGATATAAACAGTCGTTCAAGTATGTTGTAGATATAAACAGTTGTTCATGTATGTTGTAGATATAAACAGTCGTTCATGTATGTTGTAGATATAAACAGTCGTTCATGTATGTTGTAGATATAAACAGTCGTTCATGTATGTTGTAGATATAAACAGTCGTTCATGTATGTTGTAGATATAAACAGTCGTTCATGTATGTTGTAGTTATAAACAGTCGTTCAAGTGTGTTGTCGATATAGACAGTCGTTCAAGTGTGTTGTAGATATAAACAGTCGTTCATGTATGTTGTAGATATAAACAGTTGTTCATGTATGTTGTAGATATAAACAGTTGTTCATGTATGTTGTAGATATAAACAGTCGTTAATGTATGTTGTAGATATAAACAGTCGTTCATGTATGTTGTAGATATAAACAGTCGTTCATGTATGTTGTAGATATAAACAGTCGTTCATGTATGTTGTAGATATAAACAGTCATTTAAGTATGTTGTAGATATAAACAGTCGCTCAAGTGTGTTGTAGATATAAACAGTTGTTCATGTATGTTGTCGATATAAACAGTCGTTCAAGTATGTTGTCGATATAAACAGTCGTTCAATGTATGTTGTAGATATAAACAGTCGTTCATGTATGTTGTCGATATAAACAGTCGTTCATGTATGTTGTAGATATAAACAGTTGTTCATGTATGTTGTAGATATAAACAGTCGCTCATGTATGTTGTCGATATAAACAGTCGTTCATGTATGTTGTAGATATAAACAGTCGTTCATGTATGTTGTAGATATAAACAGTCGTTCATGTATGTTGTAGATATAAACAGTCGCTCAAGTGTGTTGTAGATATAAACAGTCGTTCATGTATGTTGTAGATATAAACAGTCGTTCATGTATGTTGTAGATTTAAACAGTCGTTCATGTATGTTGTAGATATAAACAGTCATTTAAGTATGTTGTAGATATAAACAGTCGTTCAAGTGTGTTGTAGATATAAACAGTTGTTCATGTATGTTGTAGATATAAACAGTCGTTCATGTATGTTGTCGATATAAACAGTCGCTCATGTATGTTGTAGATATAAACAGTCGTTCAAGTATGTTGTAGATATAAACAGTCGTTCATGTATGTTGTAGATATAAACAGTCGTTCAAGTGTGTTGTAGATATAAACAGTTGTTCAAGTATGTTGTAGATATAAACAGTCGTTCAAGTGTGTTGTCGATATAAACAGTCGTTCAAGTATGTTGTAGATATAAACAGTCGTTCATGTATGGTGTAGATATAAACAGTCGTTCATGTATGGTGTAGATATAAACAGTCGTTCAAGTATGTTGCAGATATAAACAGTCGTTCATGTATGGTGTAGATATAAACAGTCATTTAAGTATGTTGTAGATATAAACAGTCGTTCAAGTATGTTGTAGATATAAACAGTCGTTCAAGTATGTTGTAGATATAAACAGTCGTTCATGTATGGTGTAGATATATACAGTCGCTCATGTATGTTGTAGATATAAACAGTCGTCCATGTATGGTGTAGATATAAACAGTTGTTCAAGTATGTTGTAGATATAAACAGTCGTTCATGTATGTTGTAGATATAAACAGTCGTTCAAGTGTGTTGTAGATATAAACAGTCGTTCATGTATGTTGTAGATATAAACAGTCGTTCAAGTGTGTTGTAGATATAAACAGTTGTTCAAGTATGTTGTAGATATAAACAGTCATTTAAGTGTGTTGTAGATATAAACAGTCGTTCATGTATGTTGTCGATATAAACAGTCGTTCAAGTGTGTTGTAGATATAAACAGTCGTTCAAGTATGTTGTAGATATAAACAGTCGTTCAAGTATGTTGTAGATATAAACAGTCGTTCAAGTATGTTGTAGATATAAACAGTCGTTCAAGTATGTTGTAGATATAAACAGTCGTTCAAGTATGTTGTAGATATAAACAGTCGTTCAAGTATATTGTAGAAATAAACAGTCGTTCAAGTATATTGTAGATATAAACAGTCGTTCAAGTATATTGTAGAAATAAACAGTCGTTCAAGTATATTGTAGAAATAAACAGTCGTTCAAGTATATTGTAGATATAAACAGTCGTTCAAGTATATTGTAGATATAAACAGTCGTTCAGGTATATTGTAGATATAAACAGTCGTTCAAGTATATTGTAGATATAAACAGTCGTTCAAGTATATTGTAGATATAAACAGTCGTTCAAGTATATTGTAGATATAAACAGTCGTTCAAGTATATTGTAGATATAAACAGTCGTTCAAGTATATTGTAGATATAAACAGTCGTTCAAGTATATTGTAGATATAAACAGTCGTTCAAGTATGTTGTAGATATAAACAGTCGTTCAAGTATATTGTAGATATAAACAGTCGTTCAAGTATATTGTAGAAATAAACAGTCGTTCAAGTGTGTTGTAGATATAAACAGTCGTTCAAGTGTGTTGTCGATATAAACAGTCGTTCAAGTATGTTGTAGATATAAACAGTCATTCAAGTGTGTTGTAGATATAAACAGTCGTTCAAGTGTGTTGTAGATATAAACAGTCGTTCAAGTATGTTGTAGATATAAACAGTCGTTCAAGTGTGTTGTCGATATAAACAGTCGTTCAAGTATGTTGTCGATATAAACAGTCGTTCAATGTATGTTGTAGATATAAACAGTCGTTCATGTATGTTGTCGATATAAACAGTCGTTCATGTATGTTGTAGATATAAACAGTTGTTCATGTATGTTGTAGATATAAACAGTCGCTCATGTATGTTGTCGATATAAACAGTCGTTCATGTATGTTGTAGATATAAACAGTCGTTCATGTATGTTGTAGATATAAACAGTCGTTCATGTATGTTGTAGATATAAACAGTCGCTCAAGTGTGTTGTAGATATAAACAGTCGTTCATGTATGTTGTAGATATAAACAGTCGTTCATGTATGTTGTAGATTTAAACAGTCGTTCATGTATGTTGTAGATATAAACAGTCATTTAAGTATGTTGTAGATATAAACAGTCGTTCAAGTGTGTTGTAGATATAAACAGTTGTTCATGTATGTTGTAGATATAAACAGTCGTTCATGTATGTTGTCGATATAAACAGTCGCTCATGTATGTTGTAGATATAAACAGTCGTTCAAGTATGTTGTAGATATAAACAGTCGTTCATGTATGTTGTAGATATAAACAGTCGTTCAAGTGTGTTGTAGATATAAACAGTTGTTCAAGTATGTTGTAGATATAAACAGTCGTTCAAGTGTGTTGTCGATATAAACAGTCGTTCAAGTATGTTGTAGATATAAACAGTCGTTCATGTATGGTGTAGATATAAACAGTCGTTCATGTATGGTGTAGATATAAACAGTCGTTCAAGTATGTTGTAGATATAAACAGTCGTTCATGTATGGTGTAGATATAAACAGTCATTTAAGTATGTTGTAGATATAAACAGTCGTTCAAGTATGTTGTAGATATAAACAGTCGTTCAAGTATGTTGTAGATATAAACAGTCGTTCATGTATGGTGTAGATATATACAGTCGCTCATGTATGTTGTAGATATAAACAGTCGTCCATGTATGGTGTAGATATAAACAGTTGTTCAAGTATGTTGTAGATATAAACAGTCGTTCATGTATGTTGTAGATATAAACAGTCGTTCAAGTGTGTTGTAGATATAAACAGTCGTTCATGTATGTTGTAGATATAAACAGTCGTTCAAGTGTGTTGTAGATATAAACAGTTGTTCAAGTATGTTGTAGATATAAACAGTCATTTAAGTGTGTTGTAGATATAAACAGTCGTTCATGTATGTTGTCGATATAAACAGTCGTTCAAGTGTGTTGTAGATATAAACAGTCGTTCAAGTATGTTGTAGATATAAACAGTCGTTCAAGTATGTTGTAGATATAAACAGTCGTTCAAGTATGTTGTAGATATAAACAGTCGTTCAAGTATGTTGTAGATATAAACAGTCGTTCAAGTATGTTGTAGATATAAACAGTCGTTCAAGTATATTGTAGAAATAAACAGTCGTTCAAGTATATTGTAGATATAAACAGTCGTTCAAGTATATTGTAGAAATAAACAGTCGTTCAAGTATATTGTAGAAATAAACAGTCGTTCAAGTATATTGTAGATATAAACAGTCGTTCAAGTATATTGTAGATATAAACAGTCGTTCAGGTATATTGTAGATATAAACAGTCGTTCAAGTATATTGTAGATATAAACAGTCGTTCAAGTATATTGTAGATATAAACAGTCGTTCAAGTATATTGTAGATATAAACAGTCGTTCAAGTATATTGTAGATATAAACAGTCGTTCAAGTATATTGTAGATATAAACAGTCGTTCAAGTATATTGTAGATATAAACAGTCGTTCAAGTATGTTGTAGATATAAACAGTCGTTCAAGTATATTGTAGATATAAACAGTCGTTCAAGTATATTGTAGAAATAAACAGTCGTTCAAGTGTGTTGTAGATATAAACAGTCGTTCAAGTGTGTTGTCGATATAAACAGTCGTTCAAGTATGTTGTAGATATAAACAGTCATTCAAGTGTGTTGTAGATATAAACAGTCGTTCAAGTGTGTTGTAGATATAAACAGTCGTTCAAGTATGTTGTAGATATAAACAGTCGTTCAAGTGTGTTGTCGATATAAACAGTCGTTCAAGTGTGTTGTAGATATAAACAGTCGTTCAAGTGTGTTGTCGATATAAACAGTCATTCAAGTATGTTGTAGATATAAACAGTCGTTCAAGTATGTTGTAGATATAAACAGCCGTTCAAGTGTGTTGTAGATAAAGTGTTGTAGACCTAAAGAAAGCATTTGATAAGGTATGGAAGGAAGGGCTTTTTAAAAAAACTGAGAAATTATGGAGTAAATGGCAGGATGTACAAATGGGTCAAAGCATACCTGCATAACAGGAGAGCCAGAGTGCAAATGGATGGTCTTAAGAGTAAAAAGGTCTTACTGCGCCAGGGTGTTCCACAGGGAGAGGTACTATCTCCAACACTTTTTCTGCTCTACATCAATGACCTAGTTACTGAACTACCACATGGCATCAAAGTGGCAATGTATGCAGATGACCTGGTAATGTGGTGCACAGAGGAGTATGCAACTGTGGCCTCCAAATTGCTACAAAGAGCTATGAATGCACTGAATTCATGGACAAATAGATGATGTATCAGCATCAACACAGACAAATGCAGTACTACACTTTTCACTCTCTCCCCAAAACAAAAAGCAGGAGCCATCTACATAAACAATGAGCCTATGAAAGAAGACATACAAGCTACATATCTCGGAGTTACATTTGATAACAAACTATCTTGGAAACAGCAGATAAATAAGGCAACCCAAAAAGCAAGGAGGAAATTGGCTATTCTAAGAAATCTGTGTGGAACCACATGGGGTGCGAGTGGGAAAATACACAGTAAAGTTTACCAACAGAGTATACGCCCACATTTAGAATATGGATCATCCGCATGGTGCTCAGCATCAAACACCACATTGCAAGAACTGGATAAAGTACAAAACCAGGCACTTAGGGTCATCACAGGGGCAATGAAATCAACACCAATATTGGAGGTGGAGAAATTGTGGAGGATACCAGCACTGAGAGAACGGAGAGACACAAAGGTGCTGATACAGGCAGAA
>JAVIAB010000008.1:6977684-7120184 GCA_032433765.1 Megaustenia siamemsis | reverse complement strand
ACTTCAATTCCTTTTTTTGTCTACTATTGATCTCATAATATGTTTGCTGTAAAGTGAAAATAAATTGCCGTCGACAGAACACAGCCTTGTCTGACTCCTTGTTTTATATATTGGAATTGTCAAGTTTGGTTGCTAATTCGTATAGCTGCTGTTTGTTGCTAGCTTATGTTTTTTTGACTCGTAGATCCTTGCCATCAATGTTTAATTTCTCCAGCATATTGATTATTTCCACATGCTTTACTTGTCAAATGCTTTTGTGTAGTTTATAAAGCGACAATGGCACACATTAAGATTGAGTTCTCACCGACCATTTCGCAGGCCGACAGTGCACTGACGGTGTGTGAGGTGCAAACATTTACAGACCACTATTGTCTGGACGGGCATTCTTGGTCGTTTTGTGCAGTGTGTAGTGGGTGTTGCAAAGGCTGCAACGTCATCATCGGTACATGTCACGGCAACTGTTCACATGGGATTTATGGACACGACTGCTCCGGGTCTTGTCTCAGTGATTGTCCTTTATGTGAGTAAAAATCCGGAAAATTCCTACAATGTAAACATCCTGGCTACACCTGTAATGACACTTGTCCCGATGGTAATTTTGGGCTACAGTGCAAACAGACGTGTTCTGATGCTGTGACATCATATGTGACCCGGAAAGTGCAGACTGTACCTGCAAGGAAACATACTACGGGTCAGACTGCACTCTCAAATGTCCGGACAACTGTTTCAACAACACCTGTGAACAGTCAATCGGGAACTGTACATGCAAGGGAACGTACTACGGGTCAGACTGCACTCTCAAATCTCCGGACAACTGTTTGAACGAAACCTGTGAACATTAATCGGGGCCTGCGTCTCGTATGTCGATGATTCCCACGTTAAGAAGAGTCTGCCGACTACAACAAACCCAAGCATATGGATACCTAAATGTGTTTCTGTGCTAGACATGGTTCATATCTTAGCTTGTGTGTGTGTGTGTGTGTGTGTGTGTGTGTGTGTGTGTGTGTGTGTGTGTGTGTGTGTGTGTGTGTGTGTGTGTGTGTGTGTGTGTGTGTGTGTGTGTGTGTGTGTCATGGCTCATATCTTGGTGTGTGTTATGTTAGTCATACCTCATATCGTGGTGTGTCCGTGTTAATCATGTCTCATATCTTTATGTGTATCTGTGTTTAGTCATATCTCATATCTTAGTGTGTATCTGTGTTAGTCATGTGTCATATCTTTGTGTGTGCATGTCTGGGTTAGTAATATCTCATATCTTTGTGTGCATATTTATGTTAGTCATATCTTTGAGTGTGCATGTCTGTGTTTGTCACATCTCATATCTTTGTGTGTGCATGACTATGTTAGTCATATCTTATATCTTTGTGTGTATGTCTATGTTAGGTATGTGTCATATCTTTGTGTGTGCATGTCTATGTCAGTCATATCTCATATTTTTATGTGCATGTCTATGTTAGTCATGTGTCATATATCTTGATGTGTGTCAGTGTTAGTCATGCCTCGTATCGCTGTGTGCATGTCTGTGTTAGTCACATCTCATATCTTTGTGTGTGCATGTCTGTGTTAGTCACCTCTGGTGACTCGGGCAGATGGTGCTCGTAAACCTGGGAGGGCCGACCATCTAAGGGCAGAATCCCCCTACAGAAAAGATCATCTGCTGCCTTGCAGGAAGATTGGTGACAAGCAAAGGCTAAGGAAAGCAAACCTGAATAAAATGCTGGCTGAAATCGGATGCACTGAGCCACTGGCGCAGAACACAGTGCAACGTTTTAACGGGTGTTCAATCAGAGTCGATCTGGCAGACTCTAATTGTGATGTTCTGTCTGTGGGGGCGATCAACACACTTAACCTGACAGCTGACTTCATGTGAGAGTCTGGAATCCTACTCTGATTGAGTCCTGATGGCAGAGAGAGAGAGAGAGAGAGAGAGAGATAAAGCACATATATAGATCTTTCTTTACCTCGGTAGCTCTTTCTATCAATGTTCTTAAGATGTATATTGCATTATTGGTGCCCTTTCCTTCCACAAATCCACATTGTGCAATACAAAAATAGAGTACCATAAAGTACCTGCCTTGTGTTAAATCAGTACCGGTCAAATCGATTAGTATCAGTCAAGTTCCAAAACAGTACTAACCTATCGATTATTATCAATCAAGTTCCAAAACAGTACTAACCTATCGATTAGTATCAATCAAGTTCCAAAACTGTACTAACCTATCGATTAGTATCAATCAAGTTCCAAAACTGTACTAACCTACCGATTAGTATCATTCATGTACTAAACATAACGATGCCTTTATCGTTCGTTGTAATTGATCAGTTTGGAGCTACCACTTCGAAGACAAAGGTTGGAAATAAAATATATGTGACATTTTTCCGAGTGCTGTAAAACATGACACTTCCTCTGAATCGATTCGCTGAATTATCGCCTCGCAACTTTCCCCCTATAATAATAGTCATTTATTATTATTTGTTTCAATTTATTTGTGGTGCCTGGGCTCGTCTCCCTTCTCCTGCATCTTTTGTTTTCTGAATTTGATATCAACGCTTCCTCGAATGTTGCTGTGTAGTTTTTATTTATTTTTGTTCTCCATGTGCTACGATCTGCAGCCAGATTTTCCCACTTTCTTTCACTGATAGAGAATTCACCCAAGGAAGACCTGCAAGCATCCTTATATCTCAGCACTTGTCTACCCTCTAGTCTCTTACCGTCACTAAGATCGCCATACAATAATTTGTTCGGGAAGGAAAATTGAAAAAAAATAGAAAAAATGGTTTGGTAAAAGCTTTACGTGATTGGTAGGCGACGCAGATTTGAACGACATTTCGGCTCAATAGGCCTTCAGTAGGAACATATTTTGTTTCGGAATACGTTTGCTGTTCATCCTTCTTACCCAGCAAACTTATGAGCTCACATTTCCACAACAGCCAAATCTGAACCCACTCTCACTGAAGGCGGAGATAACCCGTCCACGCCGCTGGACGAGCAGCTTGCATCATTCTGTGGCTCTATGAAAACATAGTACTTATTCGTTGTTGTTTTTGTATTAATATTTGTTAGTTTGTACTCAACAAAGGTTTATGCAAAAACATTGTACTCTGTCCCGTCTCTCTATAGGTTTAACTGCTTCTCCCATTGTTTGTTTATTTTCCATCTCTTCTGCAGCATAACTCGCGGTCCTGCATAAATATTCGATATATCTTATATTTGTTCTTTTTTGTTTTTCCATAACTGCAACAATTTTCGTGTCTCTTGTTTTGTATGTCGTTTGTTTGTCGTGTCTGTTTGTCGTGTCTGTTTGTCGTGTCTGTTTGTCGTGTCTGTTTGTCGTGTCTGTTTGTCGTGTCTGTTTGTCGTGTCTGTTTGTCGTGTCTGTTTGTCGTGTCTGTTTGTCGTGTCTGTTTGTCGTGTCTGTTTGTCGTGTCTGTTTGTCGTGTCTGTTTGTCGTGTCTGTTTGTCGTGTCTGTTTGTCGTGTCTGTTTGTCGTGTCTGTTTGTCGTGTCTGTTTGTCGTGTCTGTTTGTCGTGTCTGTTTGTCGTGTCTGTTTGTCGTGTCTGTTTGTCGTGTCTGTTTGTCGTGTCTGTTTGTCGTGTCTGTTTGTCGTGTCTGTTTGTCGTGTCTGTTTGTCGTGTCTGTTTGTCGTGTCTGTTTGTCGTGTCTGTTTGTCGTGTCTGTTTGTCGTGTCTGTTTGTCGTGTCTGTTTGTCGTGTCTGTTTGTCGTGTCTGTTTGTCGTGTCTGTTTGTCGTGTCTGTTTGTCGTGTCTGTTTGTCGTGTCTGTTTGTCGTGTCTGTTTGTCATGTCTGTTTGTCGTGTCTGTTTGTCGTGTCTGTTTGTCGTGTCTGTTTGTCGTGTCTGTTTGTCGTGTCTGTTTGTCGTGTATGTTTGTCGTGTCTGTTTGTCGTGTCTGTTTGTCGTGTCTGTTTGTCGTGTCTGTTTGTCGTGTCTGTTTGTCGTGTCTGTTTGTCGTGTCTGTTTGTCGTGTCTGTTTGTCTGGTTTTCTGCATGTGAAGAACCATCGTCACTATAGGCTGTCCACGCCAACCCGGTCTCTGCCAACTAGCATCCAGACCTCATGTTCTCGTGTCTGTCTGTCTCTCCTCTGTTTCTTTCTCTCTGCACAAACCCGGTCTCTGCCAACTAGCATCCAGACCTCATGTTCTCGTGTCTGTCTGTCTCTCCTCTGTTTCTTTCTCTCTGCACAAACCCGGTCTCTGCCAACTAGCATCCAGACCTCATGTTCTCGTGTCTGTCTGTCTCTCCTCTGTTTCTTTCTCTCTGCACAAACCCGGTCTCTGCCAACTAGCATCCAGACCTCATGTTCTCGTGTCTGTCTGTCTCTCCTCTGTTTCTTTCTCTCTGCACAAACCCGGTCTCTGCCAACTAGCATCCAGACCTCATGTTCTCGTGTCTGTCTGTCTCTCCTCTGTTTCTTTCTCTCTGCACAAACCCGGTCTCTGCCAACTAGCATCCAGACCTCATGTTCTCGTGTCTGTCTGTCTCTCCTCTGTTTCTTTCTCTCTGCACAAACCCGGTCTCTGCCAACTAGCATCCAGACCTCATGTTCTCGTGTCTGTCTGTCTCTCCTCTGTTTCTTTCTCTCTGCACAAACCCGGTCTCTGCCAACTAGCATCCAGACCTCATGTTCTCGTGTCTGTCTGTCTCTCCTCTGTTTCTTTCTCTCTGCACAAACCCGGTCTCTGCCAACTAGCATCCAGACCTCATGTTCTCGTGTCTGTCTGTCTCTCCTCTGTTTCTTTCTCTCTGCACAAACCCGGTCTCTGCCAACTAGCATCCAGACCTCATGTTCTCGTGTCTGTCTGTCTCTCCTCTGTTTCTTTCTCTCTGCACAAACCCGGTCTCTGCCAACTAGCATCCAGACCTCATGTTCTCGTGTCTGTCTGTCTCTCCTCTGTTTCTTTCTCTCTGCACAAACCCGGTCTCTGCCAACTAGCATCCAGACCTCATGTTCTCGTGTCTGTCTGTCTCTCCTCTGTTTCTTTCTCTCTGCACAAACCCGGTCTCTGCCAACTAGCATCCAGACCTCATGTTCTCGTGTCTGTCTGTCTCTCCTCTGTTTCTTTCTCTCTGCACAAACCCGGTCTCTGCCAACTAGCATCCAGACCTCATGTTCTCGTGTCTGTCTGTCTCTCCTCTGTTTCTTTCTCTCTGCACAAACCCGGTCTCTGCCAACTAGCATCCAGACCTCATGTTCTCGTGTCTGTCTGTCTCTCCTCTGTTTCTTTCTCTCTGCACAAACCCGGTCTCTGCCAACTAGCATCCAGACCTCATGTTCTCGTGTCTGTCTGTCTCTCCTCTGTTTCTTTCTCTCTGCACAAACCCGGTCTCTGCCAACTAGCATCCAGACCTCATGTTCTCGTGTCTGTCTGTCTCTCCTCTGTTTCTTTCTCTCTGCACAAACCCGGTCTCTGCCAACTAGCATCCAGACCTCATGTTCTCGTGTCTGTCTGTCTCTCCTCTGTTTCTTTCTCTCTGCACAAACCCGGTCTCTGCCAACTAGCATCCAGACCTCATGTTCTCGTGTCTGTCTGTCTCTCCTCTGTTTCTTTCTCTCTGCACAAACCCGGTCTCTGCCAACTAGCATCCAGACCTCATGTTCTCGTGTCTGTCTGTCTCTCCTCTGTTTCTTTCTCTCTGCACAAACCCGGTCTCTGCCAACTAGCATCCAGACCTCATGTTCTCGTGTCTGTCTGTCTCTCCTCTGTTTCTTTCTCTCTGCACAAACCCGGTCTCTGCCAACTAGCATCCAGACCTCATGTTCTCGTGTCTGTCTGTCTCTCCTCTGTTTCTTTCTCTCTGCACAAACCCGGTCTCTGCCAACTAGCATCCAGACCTCATGTTCTCGTGTCTGTCTGTCTCTCCTCTGTTTCTTTCTCTCTGCACAAACCCGGTCTCTGCCAACTAGCATCCAGACCTCATGTTCTCGTGTCTGTCTGTCTCTCCTCTGTTTCTTTCTCTCTGCACAAACCCGGTCTCTGCCAACTAGCATCCAGACCTCATGTTCTCGTGTCTGTCTGTCTCTCCTCTGTTTCTTTCTCTCTGCACAAACCCGGTCTCTGCCAACTAGCATCCAGACCTCATGTTCTCGTGTCTGTCTGTCTCTCCTCTGTTTCTTTCTCTCTGCACAAACCCGGTCTCTGCCAACTAGCATCCAGACCTCATGTTCTCGTGTCTGTCTGTCTCTCCTCTGTTTCTTTCTCTCTGCACAAACCCGGTCTCTGCCAACTAGCATCCAGACCTCATGTTCTCGTGTCTGTCTGTCTCTCCTCTGTTTCTTTCTCTCTGCACAAACCCGGTCTCTGCCAACTAGCATCCAGACCTCATGTTCTCGTGTCTGTCTGTCTCTCCTCTGTTTCTTTCTCTCTGCACAAACCCGGTCTCTGCCAACTAGCATCCAGACCTCATGTTCTCGTGTCTGTCTGTCTCTCCTCTGTTTCTTTCTCTCTGCACAAACCCGGTCTCTGCCAACTAGCATCCAGACCTCATGTTCTCGTGTCTGTCTGTCTCTCCTCTGTTTCTTTCTCTCTGCACAAACCCGGTCTCTGCCAACTAGCATCCAGACCTCATGTTCTCGTGTCTGTCTGTCTCTCCTCTGTTTCTTTCTCTCTGCACAAACCCGGTCTCTGCCAACTAGCATCCAGACCTCATGTTCTCGTGTCTGTCTGTCTCTCCTCTGTTTCTTTCTCTCTGCACAAACCCGGTCTCTGCCAACTAGCATCCAGACCTCATGTTCTCGTGTCTGTCTGTCTCTCCTCTGTTTCTTTCTCTCTGCACAAACCCGGTCTCTGCCAACTAGCATCCAGACCTCATGTTCTCGTGTCTGTCTGTCTCTCCTCTGTTTCTTTCTCTCTGCACAAACCCGGTCTCTGCCAACTAGCATCCAGACCTCATGTTCTCGTGTCTGTCTGTCTCTCCTCTGTTTCTTTCTCTCTGCACAAACCCGGTCTCTGCCAACTAGCATCCAGACCTCATGTTCTCGTGTCTGTCTGTCTCTCCTCTGTTTCTTTCTCTCTGCACAAATCTGCCAACTAGCATCCAGACCTCATGTTCTCGTGTCTGTCTGTCTCTCCTCTGTTTCTTTCTCTCTGCACAAACCCGGTCTCTGCCAACTAGCATCCAGACCTCATGTTCTCGTGTCTGTCTGTCTCTCCTCTGTTTCTTTCTCTCTGCACAAACCCGGTCTCTGCCAACTAGCATCCAGACCTCATGTTCTCGTGTCTGTCTGTCTCTCCTCTGTTTCTTTCTCTCTGCACAAACCCGGTCTCTGCCAACTAGCATCCAGACCTCATGTTCTCGTGTCTGTCTGTCTCTCCTCTGTTTCTTTCTCTCTGCACAAACCCGGTCTCTGCCAACTAGCATCCAGACCTCATGTTCTCGTGTCTGTCTGTCTCTCCTCTGTTTCTTTCTCTCTGCACAAACCCGGTCTCTGCCAACTAGCATCCAGACCTCATGTTCTCGTGTCTGTCTGTCTCTCCTCTGTTTCTTTCTCTCTGCACAAACCCGGTCTCTGCCAACTAGCATCCAGACCTCATGTTCTCGTGTCTGTCTGTCTCTCCTCTGTTTCTTTCTCTCTGCACAAACCCGGTCTCTGCCAACTAGCATCCAGACCTCATGTTCTCGTGTCTGTCTCTCCTCTGTTTCTTTCTCTCTGCACAAACCCGGTCTCTGCCAACTAGCATCCAGACCTCATGTTCTCGTGTCTGTCTGTCTCTCCTCTGTTTCTTTCTCTCTGCACAAACCCGGTCTCTGCCAACTAGCATCCAGACCTCATGTTCTCGTGTCTGTCTGTCTCTCCTCTGTTTCTTTCTCTCTGCACAAACCCGGTCTCTGCCAACTAGCATCCAGACCTCATGTTCTCGTGTCTGTCTGTCTCTCCTCTGTTTCTTTCTCTCTGCACAAACCCGGTCTCTGCCAACTAGCATCCAGACCTCATGTTCTCGTGTCTGTCTGTCTCTCCTCTGTTTCTTTCTCTCTGCACAAACCCGGTCTCTGCCAACTAGCATCCAGACCTCATGTTCTCGTGTCTGTCTGTCTCTCCTCTGTTTCTTTCTCTCTGCACAAACCCGGTCTCTGCCAACTAGCATCCAGACCTCATGTTCTCGTGTCTGTCTGTCTCTCCTCTGTTTCTTTCTCTCTGCACAAACCCGGTCTCTGCCAACTAGCATCCAGACCTCATGTTCTCGTGTCTGTCTGTCTCTCCTCTGTTTCTTTCTCTCTGCACAAACCCGGTCTCTGCCAACTAGCATCCAGACCTCATGTTCTCGTGTCTGTCTGTCTCTCCTCTGTTTCTTTCTCTCTGCACAAACCCGGTCTCTGCCAACTAGCATCCAGACCTCATGTTCTCGTGTCTGTCTGTCTCTCCTCTGTTTCTTTCTCTCTGCACAAACCCGGTCTCTGCCAACTAGCATCCAGACCTCATGTTCTCGTGTCTGTCTGTCTCTCCTCTGTTTCTTTCTCTCTGCACAAACCCGGTCTCTGCCAACTAGCATCCAGACCTCATGTTCTCGTGTCTGTCTCTCCTCTGTTTCTTTCTCTCTGCACAAACCCGGTCTCTGCCAACTAGCATCCAGACCTCATGTTCTCGTGTCTGTCTGTCTCTCCTCTGTTTCTTTCTCTCTGCACAAACCCGGTCTCTGCCAACTAGCATCCAGACCTCATGTTCTCGTGTCTGTCTGTCTCTCCTCTGTTTCTTTCTCTCTGCACAAACCCGGTCTCTGCCAACTAGCATCCAGACCTCATGTTCTCGTGTCTGTCTGTCTCTCCTCTGTTTCTTTCTCTCTGCACAAACCCGGTCTCTGCCAACTAGCATCCAGACCTCATGTTCTCGTGTCTGTCTGTCTCTCCTCTGTTTCTTTCTCTCTGCACAAACCCGGTCTCTGCCAACTAGCATCCAGACCTCATGTTCTCGTGTCTGTCTGTCTCTCCTCTGTTTCTTTCTCTCTGCACAAACCCGGTCTCTGCCAACTAGCATCCAGACCTCATGTTCTCGTGTCTGTCTCTCCTCTGTTTCTTTCTCTCTGCACAAACCCGGTCTCTGCCAACTAGCATCCAGACCTCATGTTCTCGTGTCTGTCTGTCTCTCCTCTGTTTCTTTCTCTCTGCACAAACCCGGTCTCTGCCAACTAGCATCCAGACCTCATGTTCTCGTGTCTGTCTGTCTCTCCTCTGTTTCTTTCTCTCTGCACAAACCCGGTCTCTGCCAACTAGCATCCAGACCTCATGTTCTCGTGTCTGTCTGTCTCTCCTCTGTTTCTTTCTCTCTGCACAAACCCGGTCTCTGCCAACTAGCATCCAGACCTCATGTTCTCGTGTCTGTCTGTCTCTCCTCTGTTTCTTTCTCTCTGCACAAACCCGGTCTCTGCCAACTAGCATCCAGACCTCATGTTCTCGTGTCTGTCTGTCTCTCCTCTGTTTCTTTCTCTCTGCACAAACCCGGTCTCTGCCAACTAGCATCCAGACCTCATGTTCTCGTGTCTGTCTGTCTCTCCTCTGTTTCTTTCTCTCTGCACAAACCCGGTCTCTGCCAACTAGCATCCAGACCTCATGTTCTCGTGTCTGTCTGTCTCTCCTCTGTTTCTTTCTCTCTGCACAAACCCGGTCTCTGCCAACTAGCATCCAGACCTCATGTTCTCGTGTCTGTCTGTCTCTCCTCTGTTTCTTTCTCTCTGCACAAACCCGGTCTCTGCCATCTAGCATCCAGACCTCATGTTCTCGTGTCTGTCTGTCTCTCCTCTGTTTCTTTCTCTCTGCACAAACCCGGTCTCTGCCAACTAGCATCCAGACCTCATGTTCTCGTGTCTGTCTGTCTCTCCTCTGTTTCTTTCTCTCTGCACAAACCCGGTCTCTGCCAACTAGCATCCAGACCTCATGTTCTCGTGTCTGTCTGTCTCTCCTCTGTTTCTTTCTCTCTGCACAAACCCGGTCTCTGCCAACTAGCATCCAGACCTCATGTTCTCGTGTCTGTCTGTCTCTCCTCTGTTTCTTTCTCTCTGCACAAACCCGGTCTCTGCCAACTAGCATCCAGACCTCATGTTCTCGTGTCTGTCTGTCTCTCCTCTGTTTCTTTCTCTCTGCACAAACCCGGTCTCTGCCAACTAGCATCCAGACCTCATGTTCTCGTGTCTGTCTGTCTCTCCTCTGTTTCTTTCTCTCTGCACAAACCCGGTCTCTGCCAACTAGCATCCAGACCTCATGTTCTCGTGTCTGTCTGTCTCTCCTCTGTTTCTTTCTCTCTGCACAAACCCGGTCTCTGCCAACTAGCATCCAGACCTCATGTTCTCGTGTCTGTCTGTCTCTCCTCTGTTTCTTTCTCTCTGCACAAACCCGGTCTCTGCCAACTAGCATCCAGACCTCATGTTCTCGTGTCTGTCTGTCTCTCCTCTGTTTCTTTCTCTCTGCACAAACCCGGTCTCTGCCAACTAGCATCCAGACCTCATGTTCTCGTGTCTGTCTGTCTCTCCTCTGTTTCTTTCTCTCTGCACAAACCCGGTCTCTGCCAACTAGCATCCAGACCTCATGTTCTCGTGTCTGTCTGTCTCTCCTCTGTTTCTTTCTCTCTGCACAAACCCGGTCTCTGCCAACTAGCATCCAGACCTCATGTTCTCGTGTCTGTCTGTCTCTCCTCTGTTTCTTTCTCTCTGCACAAACCCGGTCTCTGCCAACTAGCATCCAGACCTCATGTTCTCGTGTCTGTCTGTCTCTCCTCTGTTTCTTTCTCTCTGCACAAACCCGGTCTCTGCCAACTAGCATCCAGACCTCATGTTCTCGTGTCTGTCTGTCTCTCCTCTGTTTCTTTCTCTCTGCACAAACCCGGTCTCTGCCAACTAGCATCCAGACCTCATGTTCTCGTGTCTGTCTGTCTCTCCTCTGTTTCTTTCTCTCTGCACAAACCCGGTCTCTGCCAACTAGCATCCAGACCTCATGTTCTCGTGTCTGTCTCTCCTCTGTTTCTTTCTCTCTGCACAAACCCGGTCTCTGCCAACTAGCATCCAGACCTCATGTTCTCGTGTCTGTCTGTCTCTCCTCTGTTTCTTTCTCTCTGCACAAACCCGGTCTCTGCCAACTAGCATCCAGACCTCATGTTCTCGTGTCTGTCTGTCTCTCCTCTGTTTCTTTCTCTCTGCACAAACCCGGTCTCTGCCAACTAGCATCCAGACCTCATGTTCTCGTGTCTGTCTGTCTCTCCTCTGTTTCTTTCTCTCTGCACAAACCCGGTCTCTGCCAACTAGCATCCAGACCTCATGTTCTCGTGTCTGTCTGTCTCTCCTCTGTTTCTTTCTCTCTGCACAAACCCGGTCTCTGCCAACTAGCATCCAGACCTCATGTTCTCGTGTCTGTCTGTCTCTCCTCTGTTTCTTTCTCTCTGCACAAACCCGGTCTCTGCCAACTAGCATCCAGACCTCATGTTCTCGTGTCTGTCTGTCTCTCCTCTGTTTCTTTCTCTCTGCACAAACCCGGTCTCTGCCAACTAGCATCCAGACCTCATGTTCTCGTGTCTGTCTGTCTCTCCTCTGTTTCTTTCTCTCTGCACAAACCCGGTCTCTGCCAACTAGCATCCAGACCTCATGTTCTCGTGTCTGTCTGTCTCTCCTCTGTTTCTTTCTCTCTGCACAAACCCGGTCTCTGCCAACTAGCATCCAGACCTCATGTTCTCGTGTCTGTCTGTCTCTCCTCTGTTTCTTTCTCTCTGCACAAACCCGGTCTCTGCCAACTAGCATCCAGACCTCATGTTCTCGTGTCTGTCTCTCCTCTGTTTCTTTCTCTCTGCACAAACCCGGTCTCTGCCAACTAGCATCCAGACCTCATGTTCTCGTGTCTGTCTGTCTCTCCTCTGTTTCTTTCTCTCTGCACAAACCCGGTCTCTGCCAACTAGCATCCAGACCTCATGTTCTCGTGTCTGTCTGTCTCTCCTCTGTTTCTTTCTCTCTGCACAAACCCGGTCTCTGCCAACTAGCATCCAGACCTCATGTTCTCGTGTCTGTCTGTCTCTCCTCTGTTTCTTTCTCTCTGCACAAACCCGGTCTCTGCCAACTAGCATCCAGACCTCATGTTCTCGTGTCTGTCTGTCTCTCCTCTGTTTCTTTCTCTCTGCACAAACCCGGTCTCTGCCAACTAGCATCCAGACCTCATGTTCTCGTGTCTGTCTCTCCTCTGTTTCTTTCTCTCTGCACAAACCCGGTCTCTGCCAACTAGCATCCAGACCTCATGTTCTCGTGTCTGTCTGTCTCTCCTCTGTTTCTTTCTCTCTGCACAAACCCGGTCTCTGCCAACTAGCATCCAGACCTCATGTTCTCGTGTCTGTCTGTCTCTCCTCTGTTTCTTTCTCTCTGCACAAACCCGGTCTCTGCCAACTAGCATCCAGACCTCATGTTCTCGTGTCTGTCTGTCTCTCCTCTGTTTCTTTCTCTCTGCACAAACCCGGTCTCTGCCAACTAGCATCCAGACCTCATGTTCTCGTGTCTGTCTGTCTCTCCTCTGTTTCTTTCTCTCTGCACAAACCCGGTCTCTGCCAACTAGCATCCAGACCTCATGTTCTCGTGTCTGTCTGTCTCTCCTCTGTTTCTTTCTCTCTGCACAAACCCGGTCTCTGCCAACTAGCATCCAGACCTCATGTTCTCGTGTCTGTCTCTCCTCTGTTTCTTTCTCTCTGCACAAACCCGGTCTCTGCCAACTAGCATCCAGACCTCATGTTCTCGTGTCTGTCTGTCTCTCCTCTGTTTCTTTCTCTCTGCACAAACCCGGTCTCTGCCAACTAGCATCCAGACCTCATGTTCTCGTGTCTGTCTGTCTCTCCTCTGTTTCTTTCTCTCTGCACAAACCCGGTCTCTGCCAACTAGCATCCAGACCTCATGTTCTCGTGTCTGTCTGTCTCTCCTCTGTTTCTTTCTCTCTGCACAAACCCGGTCTCTGCCAACTAGCATCCAGACCTCATGTTCTCGTGTCTGTCTGTCTCTCCTCTGTTTCTTTCTCTCTGCACAAACCCGGTCTCTGCCAACTAGCATCCAGACCTCATGTTCTCGTGTCTGTCTGTCTCTCCTCTGTTTCTTTCTCTCTGCACAAACCCGGTCTCTGCCAACTAGCATCCAGACCTCATGTTCTCGTGTCTGTCTGTCTCTCCTCTGTTTCTTTCTCTCTGCACAAACCCGGTCTCTGCCAACTAGCATCCAGACCTCATGTTCTCGTGTCTGTCTGTCTCTCCTCTGTTTCTTTCTCTCTGCACAAACCCGGTCTCTGCCAACTAGCATCCAGACCTCATGTTCTCGTGTCTGTCTGTCTCTCCTCTGTTTCTTTCTCTCTGCACAAACCCGGTCTCTGCCAACTAGCATCCAGACCTCATGTTCTCGTGTCTGTCTGTCTCTCCTCTGTTTCTTTCTCTCTGCACAAACCCGGTCTCTGCCAACTAGCATCCAGACCTCATGTTCTCGTGTCTGTCTGTCTCTCCTCTGTTTCTTTCTCTCTGCACAAACCCGGTCTCTGCCAACTAGCATCCAGACCTCATGTTCTCGTGTCTGTCTGTCTCTCCTCTGTTTCTTTCTCTCTGCACAAACCCGGTCTCTGCCAACTAGCATCCAGACCTCATGTTCTCGTGTCTGTCTGTCTCTCCTCTGTTTCTTTCTCTCTGCACAAACCCGGTCTCTGCCAACTAGCATCCAGACCTCATGTTCTCGTGTCTGTCTGTCTCTCCTCTGTTTCTTTCTCTCTGCACAAACCCGGTCTCTGCCAACTAGCATCCAGACCTCATGTTCTCGTGTCTGTCTGTCTCTCCTCTGTTTCTTTCTCTCTGCACAAACCCGGTCTCTGCCAACTAGCATCCAGACCTCATGTTCTCGTGTCTGTCTGTCTCTCCTCTGTTTCTTTCTCTCTGCACAAACCCGGTCTCTGCCAACTAGCATCCAGACCTCATGTTCTCGTGTCTGTCTGTCTCTCCTCTGTTTCTTTCTCTCTGCACAAACCCGGTCTCTGCCAACTAGCATCCAGACCTCATGTTCTCGTGTCTGTCTGTCTCTCCTCTGTTTCTTTCTCTCTGCACAAACCCGGTCTCTGCCAACTAGCATCCAGACCTCATGTTCTCGTGTCTGTCTGTCTCTCCTCTGTTTCTTTCTCTCTGCACAAACCCGGTCTCTGCCAACTAGCATCCAGACCTCATGTTCTCGTGTCTGTCTGTCTCTCCTCTGTTTCTTTCTCTCTGCACAAACCCGGTCTCTGCCAACTAGCATCCAGACCTCATGTTCTCGTGTCTGTCTGTCTCTCCTCTGTTTCTTTCTCTCTGCACAAACCCGGTCTCTGCCAACTAGCATCCAGACCTCATGTTCTCGTGTCTGTCTGTCTCTCCTCTGTTTCTTTCTCTCTGCACAAACCCGGTCTCTGCCAACTAGCATCCAGACCTCATGTTCTCGTGTCTGTCTGTCTCTCCTCTGTTTCTTTCTCTCTGCACAAACCCGGTCTCTGCCAACTAGCATCCAGACCTCATGTTCTCGTGTCTGTCTGTCTCTCCTCTGTTTCTTTCTCTCTGCACAAACCCGGTCTCTGCCAACTAGCATCCAGACCTCATGTTCTCGTGTCTGTCTGTCTCTCCTCTGTTTCTTTCTCTCTGCACAAACCCGGTCTCTGCCAACTAGCATCCAGACCTCATGTTCTCGTGTCTGTCTGTCTCTCCTCTGTTTCTTTCTCTCTGCACAAACCCGGTCTCTGCCAACTAGCATCCAGACCTCATGTTCTCGTGTCTGTCTGTCTCTCCTCTGTTTCTTTCTCTCTGCACAAACCCGGTCTCTGCCAACTAGCATCCAGACCTCATGTTCTCGTGTCTGTCTGTCTCTCCTCTGTTTCTTTCTCTCTGCACAAACCCGGTCTCTGCCAACTAGCATCCAGACCTCATGTTCTCGTGTCTGTCTGTCTCTCCTCTGTTTCTTTCTCTCTGCACAAACCCGGTCTCTGCCAACTAGCATCCAGACCTCATGTTCTCGTGTCTGTCTGTCTCTCCTCTGTTTCTTTCTCTCTGCACAAACCCGGTCTCTGCCAACTAGCATCCAGACCTCATGTTCTCGTGTCTGTCTGTCTCTCCTCTGTTTCTTTCTCTCTGCACAAACCCGGTCTCTGCCAACTAGCATCCAGACCTCATGTTCTCGTGTCTGTCTGTCTCTCCTCTGTTTCTTTCTCTCTGCACAAACCCGGTCTCTGCCAACTAGCATCCAGACCTCATGTTCTCGTGTCTGTCTGTCTCTCCTCTGTTTCTTTCTCTCTGCACAAACCCGGTCTCTGCCAACTAGCATCCAGACCTCATGTTCTCGTGTCTGTCTGTCTCTCCTCTGTTTCTTTCTCTCTGCACAAACCCGGTCTCTGCCAACTAGCATCCAGACCTCATGTTCTCGTGTCTGTCTGTCTCTCCTCTGTTTCTTTCTCTCTGCACAAACCCGGTCTCTGCCAACTAGCATCCAGACCTCATGTTCTCGTGTCTGTCTGTCTCTCCTCTGTTTCTTTCTCTCTGCACAAACCCGGTCTCTGCCAACTAGCATCCAGACCTCATGTTCTCGTGTCTGTCTGTCTCTCCTCTGTTTCTTTCTCTCTGCACAAACCCGGTCTCTGCCAACTAGCATCCAGACCTCATGTTCTCGTGTCTGTCTGTCTCTCCTCTGTTTCTTTCTCTCTGCACAAACCCGGTCTCTGCCAACTAGCATCCAGACCTCATGTTCTCGTGTCTGTCTGTCTCTCCTCTGTTTCTTTCTCTCTGCACAAACCCGGTCTCTGCCAACTAGCATCCAGACCTCATGTTCTCGTGTCTGTCTGTCTCTCCTCTGTTTCTTTCTCTCTGCACAAACCCGGTCTCTGCCAACTAGCATCCAGACCTCATGTTCTCGTGTCTGTCTGTCTCTCCTCTGTTTCTTTCTCTCTGCACAAACCCGGTCTCTGCCAACTAGCATCCAGACCTCATGTTCTCGTGTCTGTCTGTCTCTCCTCTGTTTCTTTCTCTCTGCACAAACCCGGTCTCTGCCAACTAGCATCCAGACCTCATGTTCTCGTGTCTGTCTGTCTCTCCTCTGTTTCTTTCTCTCTGCACAAACCCGGTCTCTGCCAACTAGCATCCAGACCTCATGTTCTCGTGTCTGTCTGTCTCTCCTCTGTTTCTTTCTCTCTGCACAAACCCGGTCTCTGCCAACTAGCATCCAGACCTCATGTTCTCGTGTCTGTCTGTCTCTCCTCTGTTTCTTTCTCTCTGCACAAACCCGGTCTCTGCCAACTAGCATCCAGACCTCATGTTCTCGTGTCTGTCTGTCTCTCCTCTGTTTCTTTCTCTCTGCACAAACCCGGTCTCTGCCAACTAGCATCCAGACCTCATGTTCTCGTGTCTGTCTGTCTCTCCTCTGTTTCTTTCTCTCTGCACAAACCCGGTCTCTGCCAACTAGCATCCAGACCTCATGTTCTCGTGTCTGTCTGTCTCTCCTCTGTTTCTTTCTCTCTGCACAAACCCGGTCTCTGCCAACTAGCATCCAGACCTCATGTTCTCGTGTCTGTCTGTCTCTCCTCTGTTTCTTTCTCTCTGCACAAACCCGGTCTCTGCCAACTAGCATCCAGACCTCATGTTCTCGTGTCTGTCTGTCTCTCCTCTGTTTCTTTCTCTCTGCACAAACCCGGTCTCTGCCAACTAGCATCCAGACCTCATGTTCTCGTGTCTGTCTCTCCTCTGTTTCTTTCTCTCTGCACAAACCCGGTCTCTGCCAACTAGCATCCAGACCTCATGTTCTCGTGTCTGTCTGTCTCTCCTCTGTTTCTTTCTCTCTGCACAAACCCGGTCTCTGCCAACTAGCATCCAGACCTCATGTTCTCGTGTCTGTCTGTCTCTCCTCTGTTTCTTTCTCTCTGCACAAACCCGGTCTCTGCCAACTAGCATCCAGACCTCATGTTCTCGTGTCTGTCTGTCTCTCCTCTGTTTCTTTCTCTCTGCACAAACCCGGTCTCTGCCAACTAGCATCCAGACCTCATGTTCTCGTGTCTGTCTGTCTCTCCTCTGTTTCTTTCTCTCTGCACAAACCCGGTCTCTGCCAACTAGCATCCAGACCTCATGTTCTCGTGTCTGTCTGTCTCTCCTCTGTTTCTTTCTCTCTGCACAAACCCGGTCTCTGCCAACTAGCATCCAGACCTCATGTTCTCGTGTCTGTCTGTCTCTCCTCTGTTTCTTTCTCTCTGCACAAACCCGGTCTCTGCCAACTAGCAT
This sequence comes from Megaustenia siamemsis, assembly GCA_032433765.1. Lineage (NCBI taxonomy): Eukaryota > Metazoa > Mollusca > Gastropoda > Stylommatophora > Ariophantidae > Megaustenia > Megaustenia siamemsis. Next base: position 7,102,952 of record JAVIAB010000008.1, on the reverse strand, counting down.
CCAGACCTCATGTTCTCGTGTCTGTCTGTCTCTCCTCTGTTTCTTTCTCTCTGCACAAACCCGGTCTCTGCCAACTAGCATCCAGACCTCATGTTCTCGTGTCTGTCTGTCTCTCCTCTGTTTCTTTCTCTCTGCACAAACCCGGTCTCTGCCAACTAGCATCCAGACCTCATGTTCTCGTGTCTGTCTGTCTCTCCTCTGTTTCTTTCTCTCTGCACAAACCCGGTCTCTGCCAACTAGCATCCAGACCTCATGTTCTCGTGTCTGTCTGTCTCTCCTCTGTTTCTTTCTCTCTGCACAAACCCGGTCTCTGCCAACTAGCATCCAGACCTCATGTTCTCGTGTCTGTCTGTCTCTCCTCTGTTTCTTTCTCTCTGCACAAACCCGGTCTCTGCCAACTAGCATCCAGACCTCATGTTCTCGTGTCTGTCTGTCTCTCCTCTGTTTCTTTCTCTCTGCACAAACCCGGTCTCTGCCAACTAGCATCCAGACCTCATGTTCTCGTGTCTGTCTGTCTCTCCTCTGTTTCTTTCTCTCTGCACAAACCCGGTCTCTGCCAACTAGCATCCAGACCTCATGTTCTCGTGTCTGTCTGTCTCTCCTCTGTTTCTTTCTCTCTGCACAAACCCGGTCTCTGCCAACTAGCATCCAGACCTCATGTTCTCGTGTCTGTCTGTCTCTCCTCTGTTTCTTTCTCTCTGCACAAACCCGGTCTCTGCCAACTAGCATCCAGACCTCATGTTCTCGTGTCTGTCTGTCTCTCCTCTGTTTCTTTCTCTCTGCACAAACCCGGTCTCTGCCAACTAGCATCCAGACCTCATGTTCTCGTGTCTGTCTGTCTCTCCTCTGTTTCTTTCTCTCTGCACAAACCCGGTCTCTGCCAACTAGCATCCAGACCTCATGTTCTCGTGTCTGTCTGTCTCTCCTCTGTTTCTTTCTCTCTGCACAAACCCGGTCTCTGCCAACTAGCATCCAGACCTCATGTTCTCGTGTCTGTCTGTCTCTCCTCTGTTTCTTTCTCTCTGCACAAACCCGGTCTCTGCCAACTAGCATCCAGACCTCATGTTCTCGTGTCTGTCTGTCTCTCCTCTGTTTCTTTCTCTCTGCACAAACCCGGTCTCTGCCAACTAGCATCCAGACCTCATGTTCTCGTGTCTGTCTATCTCTCCTCTGTTTCTTTCTCTCTGCACAAACCCGGTCTCTGCCAACTAGCATCCAGACCTCATGTTCTCGTGTCTGTCTGTCTCTCCTCTGTTTCTTTCTCTCTGCACAAACCCGGTCTCTGCCAACTAGCATCCAGACCTCATGTTCTCGTGTCTGTCTGTCTCTCCTCTGTTTCTTTCTCTCTGCACAAACCCGGTCTCTGCCAACTAGCATCCAGACCTCATGTTCTCGTGTCTGTCTGTCTCTCCTCTGTTTCTTTCTCTCTGCACAAACCCGGTCTCTGCCAACTAGCATCCAGACCTCATGTTCTCGTGTCTGTCTATCTCTCCTCTGTTTCTTTCTCTCTGCACAAACCCGGTCTCTGCCAACTAGCATCCAGACCTCATGTTCTCGTGTCTGTCTGTCTCTCCTCTGTTTCTTTCTCTCTGCACAAACCCGGTCTCTGCCAACTAGCATCCAGACCTCATGTTCTCGTGTCTGTCTGTCTCTCCTCTGTTTCTTTCTCTCTGCACAAACCCGGTCTCTGCCAACTAGCATCCAGACCTCATGTTCTCGTGTCTGTCTGTCTCTCCTCTGTTTCTTTCTCTCTGCACAAACCCGGTCTCTGCCAACTAGCATCCAGACCTCATGTTCTCGTGTCTGTCTGTCTCTCCTCTGTTTCTTTCTCTCTGCACAAACCCGGTCTCTGCCAACTAGCATCCAGACCTCATGTTCTCGTGTCTGTCTGTCTCTCCTCTGTTTCTTTCTCTCTGCACAAACCCGGTCTCTGCCAACTAGCATCCAGACCTCATGTTCTCGTGTCTGTCTGTCTCTCCTCTGTTTCTTTCTCTCTGCACAAACCCGGTCTCTGCCAACTAGCATCCAGACCTCATGTTCTCGTGTCTGTCTGTCTCTCCTCTGTTTCTTTCTCTCTGCACAAACCCGGTCTCTGCCAACTAGCATCCAGACCTCATGTTCTCGTGTCTGTCTGTCTCTCCTCTGTTTCTTTCTCTCTGCACAAACCCGGTCTCTGCCAACTAGCATCCAGACCTCATGTTCTCGTGTCTGTCTGTCTCTCCTCTGTTTCTTTCTCTCTGCACAAACCCGGTCTCTGCCAACTAGCATCCAGACCTCATGTTCTCGTGTCTGTCTGTCTCTCCTCTGTTTCTTTCTCTCTGCACAAACCCGGTCTCTGCCAACTAGCATCCAGACCTCATGTTCTCGTGTCTGTCTGTCTCTCCTCTGTTTCTTTCTCTCTGCACAAACCCGGTCTCTGCCAACTAGCATCCAGACCTCATGTTCTCGTGTCTGTCTGTCTCTCCTCTGTTTCTTTCTCTCTGCACAAACCCGGTCTCTGCCAACTAGCATCCAGACCTCATGTTCTCGTGTCTGTCTGTCTCTCCTCTGTTTCTTTCTCTCTGCACAAACCCGGTCTCTGCCAACTAGCATCCAGACCTCATGTTCTCGTGTCTGTCTGTCTCTCCTCTGTTTCTTTCTCTCTGCACAAACCCGGTCTCTGCCAACTAGCATCCAGACCTCATGTTCTCGTGTCTGTCTGTCTCTCCTCTGTTTCTTTCTCTCTGCACAAACCCGGTCTCTGCCAACTAGCATCCAGACCTCATGTTCTCGTGTCTGTCTGTCTCTCCTCTGTTTCTTTCTCTCTGCACAAACCCGGTCTCTGCCAACTAGCATCCAGACCTCATGTTCTCGTGTCTGTCTGTCTCTCCTCTGTTTCTTTCTCTCTGCACAAACCCGGTCTCTGCCAACTAGCATCCAGACCTCATGTTCTCGTGTCTGTCTGTCTCTCCTCTGTTTCTTTCTCTCTGCACAAACCCGGTCTCTGCCAACTAGCATCCAGACCTCATGTTCTCGTGTCTGTCTGTCTCTCCTCTGTTTCTTTCTCTCTGCACAAACCCGGTCTCTACCCACTAGCATTCAGACCTCACTTTCTCGTATCTGTATGCCTTTCGTCTGTCTCTTTCTCTCTGTGCTAGAACTATCCCCACCAAACCCGGTCTCTGCCCTCTAGCATTCAGATGTCACCTTCTTGTAAATACAGGAAGACCTTAGCTCGATGCATCAACGAGAGCCCCTAGAGTAGTTTCAGAAAGCTGGTTAATTGTTATGAAAGATTCTTAAAATTTTTATTTTTTTTTAAATTGATCCCGCGCAGTGTCATCTTTCTTCTTTTACATTTTCAGCTCCCTGAGGAGCAAAGGTCTTCAACAAACTCTTTCAGCTACCTGAGGAGCAAAGAGCTTCAACAAACACTTTCAAGTACCTGTGGAGGAAAGGTCTTCAACAAACTCTTTCAACTCCCCGTGGAGCATAGATCATCAACAAACTCTTTCAACTCCCCGTGGAGCATAGATCATCAACAAACACTTTCAACTACCTGTGGAGCAAAGGTCTTCAACAAACACTTTCAACTCCCTGAGGAGCAAAGGTCTTCAACAAACTCTTTCACTCCCTGTGAAGCAAAGGTCTTCAACAAACTCTTTCACTCCATGTGAAGCAAAGGTCTTCAACAAACTCTTTCACTCCCTGTGAAGCAAAGGTCTTCAACAAACTCTTTCACTCCCTGTGAAGCAAAGGTCTTCAACAAACTCTTTCACTCCATATGAAGCAAACTCTTTCACTCCATGTGAAGCAAACTCTTTCACTCCCTGTGAAGCAAACTCTTTCACTCCCTGTGAAGCAAAGGTCTTCAACAAACTCTTTCACTCCATGTGAAGCAAACTCTTTCACTCCCTGTGAAGCAAAGGTCTTCAACAAACTCTTTCACTCCATGTGAAGCAAAGGTCTTCAACAAACTCTTTCACTCCATGTGAAGCAAAGGTCTTCAACAAACTCTTTCACTCCATGTGAAGCAAAGGTCTTCAACAAACTCTTTCACTCCCTGTGAAGCAAAGGTCTTCAACAAACTCTTTCAACTCCCTACGGAGCATAGGTCTTCAACAAACTCTTTCAACTCCCTATGGAGCATAGGTCTTCAACAAACTCTTTCAACTCCCTACGGAGCATAGGTCTTCAACAAACTCTTTCAACTCCCTACGGAGCTTAGGTCTTCAACAAATTCTTTCAACTCCCTGAAGAACAAAGGTCTTCAATAAACTCCTTCAGCTCCCTGAAGTGCATAGGTCTTCAACAAACTCTTTCAACTAACAGTGGAGTATAGGTATTCTTCAACAAACACTTTTCCAAGCCGTTCTGTTTCTTGCCATTCTTTTAAGGTCATTCCATGTCTTCCCCATCTTCTTCATCTCTGCTTCCATCTGTCTTCTCCAAGAATATCTTGGTCTTCCTCTGTGTCTTTTTCCTTGGGGGTTCCAAAAGGGGGTCTGTTGTGTAATACAATCAGCTGTCCTACTCAGTGTGTGTCCTATCCAGCGCCATCGCCTTCGCTGTATCTCTTTATCCACTGGTATTTGACTGGTACATTTCCATAAATCTATGTTAGTGATTTTGTCATGCCATTTCAATCCTTTTATTCTGCGTAAGCATCCATTAATGAAAGTCTGTATCTTCGTGATTGAAATTTTAGTTGTTCTCCATGTTTCACAGCCATATAATAAGACTACTTAAGATTGGAGTTAATTTCTTTGAATTTCCATATGTTTCCCAGTGCAACGAATGCTCCTCTTGCTTTTGATATCCTTATTTTGGTATCATTTCTGTTCCTCCCTCCTTGTCTATATTACTGCCAACATATATGTAAGATTGTACGTCTAGTAGAGGTATTTCTCCTATTGTTATTTTGTTATTGCCAAATGCATTAATTCTCATAATTTTGATCATATCTCTATTTATTTTCAGTCCCAACTGTTGTGATTTCTCATCAAGTATGCTGATTATATCCTGCATCTGTTGATGGTTGTGTGATAGAAGAGCTATGTCATCAGCAAAGTCTAAATCAAGTTGCTTAGTCAGTGACCACTGGATTACATTTCGCCCGTGCGCTGCCGGGGCCCGAAAGGGGAGTAAAGAATATTGGCGCTGTACCCTACCAGGCATGTTCGTAAGAGGCGAGAAAGCAGGGTTTGGCATGGGACTGGCTATCCAATACTGTAAAAAAAATAAGCCGAAAAAACTTCACAAATATGGACAAGTCAAAGAGAGATAAAGTTAATCCGTCAACCAGGAAAGAGAAGGGCTCTCTGTCTAAGAGACGTATGACGCAATCCGGAGAAAGCCATAAGGAGTCCGGGTTGCCGACTCACCCTTTGTCTACCAGGAAATCCTCCAGAATTGGCACCTGGAATGTTCGTACCCTTAACGAACAGGGAAAAGCGGCACAAGTGGCAGCAGAAATGACTAACTACAAGATAGATATTCTGGGAATGTGTGAAACAAGATGGCTGGGAGCGGAGAGAATAAAACTAAATACATGGGAGATGATGTTATCATCAGAACACCAGGAACCAGGAGCACAACATAGCGAAGGGGTAGCTATAGTGCTATCAAAGAATGCACAGAAGACACTAATAGAATGGGAGGCAGTGGGACCAAGACTGGTGAGAGCAACATTTAAAACAACCAAAAACAAAATAAAATTACACATTATACAATGCTATGCACCAACCAACGATAAGGATGATTCAGTTAAAGATGATTTCTATAAACAGCTACAATGTCAGATGGATGCAAGACGAGCCAAGGATATTATAATCTTGATGGGAGGCCTAAATGCTAAGGTAGGATCAGACAACAGAGGCTTCGAAGAGATTATGGGAAAACATGGACTTGGAGATATAAACGAGAATGGAGAGATATTTGTGAATTTCTGCGCCCTTAATCAAATGAGCCTAGGAGGAACAATATTCCAACATAAAAGAATACACAAAGCTACATGGGTGTCACCAGATCATAGAACGGAAAATCAAATTGATCACATATGTATTAACAATAAGTTTAAGTCATCCTTACAGGATGTAAAAGTGTATAGAGGGGCAGATGTAGCTTCTGATCATCATCTTCTGTTAGCCAAACTTAAAATTAAATTAAAAAGGTATACTACAACGAATAAGGGTAGAAAGTATTTCAATGTAGGGTTTCTTAAAGAACAAGGAATTAAAGATAAATTCGCAGTCACAATATCAAACAAATACCAAGTCCTCCAACAACTAGAAAATACAATAAATATAGAAGATCATTGGAAACAGGTAAAAATATATGGAAAGAGGCATGCGAAGAAACACTAGGGAAAAGAGAACGCCAGGATAAGGCATGGATGACAGCAGAGACTCTGGATAAAATTAAAGAAAGAAAGAACAAGAAAGCAGACATAAATAAAAGCAAAACAAGAAGTAATAAAGCCAAGACACAGGAAGCTTACACAGAGGTGAACAAAGAAGTGAGAAGATGCATTAAAAGGGATAAGAGGAAATATACAGATGAAATAGCTAAAAAGGCAGAAGAAGCAGCATATAAAGGGAATATGAAAGAACTGTACAACAGCACAAAGAAATTAGGTGGAAAATACAAACAGATCAACGCCTTTATCAAAGATAAGAAAGGAAATCTGCTTAGTAATATAAGGGAACAAATGGAGAGATAGAAAGAGCACTTTGAAGAACTTTTGAACAGACCCAGCTCAAATAATCCACCAGATATACTACCAGCAGAAGAAGAGTTACACGTTAACTGCGGAAAACCAAGCAAAGAAGAAATAATGAAAGCCATCAAACTATTAAAAGATGGTAAAGCCACAGGACCAGATGAAATTCCTTCGGAAGCCATCAAAGCAGATATTAACACCTCTACCAAGATGTTACATGATCTATTGGATAAAATTTGGGAGAGGGAAGAAATACCTAAAGACTGGAGAGAAGGCTATATGATCAAACTACAAAAGAAAGGAAGTTTACAGGAGTGCACAAATTATAGGGGAACTATGCTACTATCAGTGCCAGGAAAAATATTAGGCAGAATCATTCTGGAGAGACTAAAGGAGGCTATAGAGAAACACTTGAGAGATGAACAAGCAGGTTTTAGGAAGAACAGATCATGTTCTGATCAAATAACTACTCTACGTATAATAGTTGAACAAAATTTAGAACTAAAATCCCCACTTTATATTGGATTCATAGATTACGAAAAGGCATTTGATAGTTTAGACAGAAGAATGCTTTGGAAGTTGCTGAGTCATTACGGAATCCCCATAAAGTTTATTAACCTGATAAAAACAATGTATGAAGGAACGAAATGTAGTGTGGTGCATGAAGGACAGCTTACAGAAGCATTTAAAATAAGAACAGGATCTGTCTCCATTTCTCTTTCTACTGGCCATAGATTGGATTATGAAAATAACTCAAAACAACAGAAATGGAATCCATTGGTCATTGACCAATCAACTTGATGATTTAGACTTTGCTGATGACATAGCTCTCCTATCACACAGCCATCAACAGATGCAGGATAAAATGAGTATATTAGATGAGAGATCACAATAGCTAGGACTAAAGATTAATAGAGATAAGACCAAAGTTATGAGAATTAATGCAGTTGGCAATAACCAAATAAAACTAGGAGAAATACCTCTACTAGACGTACAATCTTACATATATCTGGGCAGTAATATAGATAAAGAGGGAGGAACAAAAAATGATACCAAAATAAGGATATCAAAAGCAAGAGGAGCTTTCATTGCACTGGGAAACATATGGAAATGCAAAGAAATTAGGCTAAATACAAAAATAAAAATTTTCAACTCAAATGTTAAGTCGGTCCTATTATATGGCTGTGAAACATGGAGAATAACAAAATTGACAATCACGAAGGTACAGACTTTCATTAGTGGATGCTTGCGCAGAATAAAGGGATGGAAATGGCAGGACAAAGTCACTAACGTGGAATTGTGGAAATGTACCGGTCAAATACCCATGGATAAAGAGATACAGCGAAGACGATGGCGATGGATAGGACACACACTACGGAAGCCAACTGAGAGTATTACACAACAGGTCCTTTTTTGGAATCCCCAGGGGAAAAGACAAAGAGGAAGACCAAGGAATTCTTGGAGAAGACAGATCGAAGCAGAGATGAAGATGATGGGGAAGACATGGAATGATCTTAAAAGAATTGCAAAAAACAGAACGACTTGGAAAGTGTTTGTTGAAGACCTATGCTCCACTGGGAGCTAAAAGGTAGAAGAAGAAGATGCTGATTATATCCTGCATCTGTTGATGGCTGTGTGATAGAAGAGCAATGTCATCAGCAAAGTCTAAATCAAGTTGCTTAGTCAGTGACCACTGGATTACATTTCTGTTGTTTTGAGTTATTTTCATAATCCAATCTATGGCTAGTAGAAAGAGACACGGAAGTAGAATGCACCCATGCCTTACTCCTATTTTTATTTCGAAAGCTTCTGTAAGCAGTCCTTCGTACACAACACTATATTTCATTCCTTCATTCATTGTTCTTATCAGGTTAATAAACTGCAGTGTCATACAGCCTACTAATTTCGATTTTCAACTGGCAACGGTTCTTTTGTGAGCTTAACTAGAGGTTGCTGTCCGTCTTTGATAGGGCTAGGAATTTTTAGATCAGAAGTGACTGAGAACAAAACCCGTTCTTTTTGTCGTCCGCGATCTCTCTTTCAATCTGTTTTGTCGGTTGTAACAAGGTACTCCAACTTTCCTCTTCTCATGATGTGCCCGGAATATGTTGATTGTTTCTTTCTGATGTTTTTAGGAGCTCCCTTTTTTGTAATGGCCTATAAGAGAATGTCATCGTTGGTCTTTTCAGTTGTCCATTGAACTCTAATAATTTATTTTAGTACTGTCCTTGATTCGCTTCCATGATTCAGAATTGACTCTACATAGTCCTGAATAACTCTCTTTCTCACTTCTATTGGCATAGACTCGTTGCATAAGATGTTTTTCATTTTCTGAAATGCTATTTTGGCCTGAGCTATTCTGCGTTTTATTTCTGTGGTGCATCTTCCATCTGATGTTATTATTGTGCCCAAGTATTTGACGCGTTGCACTTGTTTCAAATTTGCTTATTTGTATATTGTACGACAGTGAGTTATTACTGGAGATTAATGAGTTTATGAGAAGTCGTTTTTTTCTGAATGAGCCAATTTGAGTCTTTTTTTAAAAAATAGGTTAGTCAGGTACCTATTTTCCGAGAGAGTTAGTCAATAAATAGTCAGATTTGGGAGTAAATTAGTCACGAGGATTATGGCTTGAGATTAATTTTGACAAATAAAGACAACAATATGAAAATGATCATATGAATAAATTGGGTTTACGGTTACTATGCGTTTTGTTGATTTTATGTGAACAATATGTTGTTGTATGTATGACGTATGTGAACGGTTTCATTTAATGTCTACTCAATGCTTCTTTTGTTCTACATATGACGTATGTGAACGTTTTGATTTAATGTCTACTCAAGGCTTCTTTTGTTCTATATATGACGTATGTGAACATTTTGATTTAGTGTCTATACAAGACTTCTTTTGTTCTACATGTGACGTATGTGAACGGTTTCATTTAATGTCTACACAAGGCTTCTTTTGTTCTACATATGACGTTTGTGAACGGTTTCATTTGATTTCTACACAAGGCTTCTTTTGTTCTACATATGACGTATGTGAACATTTTGATTTAGTGTCTATACAAGACTTCTTTTGTTCTACATGTGACGTTTGTGAACGGTTTCATTTAATGTCTACACAAGGCTTCTTTTGTTCTATATATGAAGTATTTGAACGGTTTCATTTAATGTCTACTCAAGGCTTCTTTACTCCACTAAAGTATCATTTGCTCGGAAGTTAACGAAGCTGGACAATTCATATTTTTATGCCGTGTCACAAATTTGAACCACTCCTACATAATATCAATGTCATGAATGAGTGGAATGTATTTTATACTCACGGCATCTTCATTCATCAATAATGCAACATTTATTTGGATTAAAACTAAAATACAACGTCGAGTGTAGAGGAATTGCATGTTGTGACTTACAATCAGAACAGTTGCAATGTCACTCCACACAGCCGTACAAACTCTCAACACACAAGAGGTCCTAAGTCCAAAAATGTGTCTCCTCACTAATACAGTCAGTCACACAAGCAATGTCACTCCACACAGCCGTACAAACTCTCAACACACAAGAGGTCCTAAGTCCAAAAATGTGTCTCCTCACTAATACAGTCAGTCACACAAGCAATGTCACTCCACACAGCCGTACAAACTCTCAACACACAAGAGGTCCTAAGTCCAAAAATGTGTCTCCTCACTAATACAGTCAATCATACAAGCAATGTCACTCCACACAGCCGTACAAACTCTCAACACACAAGAGGTCCTAAGTCCAAAAATGTGTCTCCTCACTAATACAGTCAGTCACACAAGCAATGTCACTCCACACAGCCGTACAAACTCTCAACACACAAGAGGTCCTAAGTCCAAAAATGTGTCTCCTCACTAATACAGTCAATCATACAAGCAATGTCACTCCACACAGCCGTACAAACTCTCAACACACAAGAGGTCCTAAGTCCAAAAATGTGTCTCCTCACTAATACAGTCAGTCACACAAGCAATGTCACTCCACACAGCCGTACAAACTCTCAACACACAAGAGGTCCTAAGTCCAAAAATGTGTCTCCTCACTAATACAGTCAGTCATACAAGCAATGTCACTCCACACAGCCGTACAAACTCTCAACACACAAGAGGTCCTAAGTCCAAAAATGTGTCTCCTCACTAATACAGTCAGTCATACAAGCAATGTCACTCCACACAGCCGTACAAACTCTCAACACACAAGAGGTCCTAAGTCCAAAAATGTGTCTCCTCACTAATACAGTCAGTCATACAAGCAATGTTAATGCCAAAACAGCACAGACTCATCCAAGAACAACATATGTTCGATTTCAGAAAAGACAGAACTAGACCTGCAGTGGATACCAGCACATCGTGGCATCCCTATAGACATGAAAACAGATGAAGTCGCTGTAGCGGGTTGAAGCCTTCAACAGTCCAAGCAACCACAGAACCTCAGAGATTTTATGTGGAAAATATGAGCTAGAACATGACAGCTGAAACAATCTAGAAAAACAGAATGGAGAGTTTATGTGGAAAATATGAGCCAAAGCGGAACAGCTCAGACAAACTCCACAGACATGGGCAGACCAAGATCTTCAGTCTCCGAACACGTCACTCTGACTTCACAGCCACTCTACACAACAAATGACTCAGTGACTTTACAACAGACAGTGACGTCACAGAGACATAGCCACGCCCATCTGAGCCACAGCTCGATTAATTGATCTGAGAAGTAAAACCAATCACTAACAAAATAATAACATTGTATTTACATAGCGACACATTGCACATGGGACATAGAGAATGTGTCAAGTCTACTGGAGGCAATAGGAAGGTTGTAGAGAAGACAAGATGACATTTATAGACAGCCGTGAAAGGAGGCAATTGGAAAGGTTGTAGAGAAGACAAGATGACATTTACAGACAGCCGTGAAAGGAGGCAATTGGAAGGTTTTAGAGAAGACAAGATGACATTTATAGATAGCCATGAAAGGAGACAATAGGAAGGTTTTAGAGAAGTCAAGATGACATTTTAGACAGCCGTGAAAGGAGGCAATAGGAAGGTTTTAGAGAAGACAAGATGACATTTATAGACAGCCATGAAAGGAGGCTATAGGAAGGTTTTAGAGAAGTCAAGATGACATTTTAGACAGCAGTGAAAGGAGGCAATAGGAAGGTTTTAGAGAAGACAAGATGACATTTATAGACAGCCATGAAAGGAGGCTATAGGAAGGTTTTAGAGAAGTCAAGATGACATTTATAGACAGCCGTGAAAGGAGGCAATAGGAAGGTTGTAGAGAAAACAAGATGACATTTATAGACAGCTGTGAAAGGAGGCAATAGGAAAGTTGTAGGGAAGACAAGATGACATTTATAGACAGCCGTGAAAGAAGGCAATAGGAAGGTTTTAGAGAAGACAAGATGACATTTATAGACTGCCGTGAAAAGAGGCAATAGGAAAGTTCTAGAGAAGCCAAGATGACATTTATAGACAGCCGTGAAATAAGGCAATAAGAAGGTTGTAGAGAAAACAAGATTACATTTATAGACAGCCATGAAAGGAGGCAATAGGAAAGTTCTAGAGAAGACAAGATGACATTTATAGACAGCCGTGAAATAAGGCAATAGGAAGGTTGTAGAGAAAACAAGATGACATTTATAGACAGCCGTGAAAGGAGGCAATAGGAAAGTTCTAGAGACGACAAGATGACATTTATAGACAGCCGTGAAAGGGGGCAATTAGAAGGTTTTAGAGAAGTCAAGATGACATTTACAGACAGCCGTGAAAGGAGGCAATATGAAAGTTGTAGAGAAGACAAGATGATATTTATAGACAGCTGTGAAAGGAGGCAATAGGAAAGTTGTAGGGAAGACAAGATGACATTTATAGACAGCCGTGAAAGAAGGCAATAGGAAGGTTTTAGAGAAGACAAGATGACATTTATAGACTGCCGTGAAAAGAGGCAATAGGAAAGTTGTAGAGAAGACAAGATGACATTTATAGACAGCCGTGAAAGGAGGCAATTGGAAGGTTTTAGAGAAAACAACATTACATTTATAGACAGCCATGAAAGGAGGCAATAGGAAAGTTCTAGAGAAGACAAGATGACATTTATAGACAGCCGTGAAATAAGGCAATAGGAAGGTTGTAGAGAAAACAAGATGACATTTATAGACAGCCGTGAAAGGAGGCAATAGGAAAGTTCTAGAGAAGACAAGATGACATTTATAGACAGCCGTGAAAGGGGGCAATTAGAAAGTTTTAGAGAAGTCAAGATGACATTTACAGACAGCCGTGAAAGGAGGCAATAGGAAAGTTGTAGAGAAGACAAGATGATATTTATAGACAGCCATGAAAGGAGGCAATAGGAAAGTTGTAGAAAAGACTAGATGACATTTATAGACAGCCGTGAAAGGAGGCAATAGGAAAGTTGTAGAGAAGACAAGATGACATTTACAGACAGCCATGAAAGGAGACAATAGGAAGGTTTTAGAGAAGACAAGATGACATTTATAGACAGCCGTGAAAGGAGGCAATTGGAAGGTTTTAGAGAAGACAAGATGACATTTATAGATAGCCATAAAAGGAGACAATAGGAAGGTTTTAGAGAAGTCAAGATGACATTTTAGACAGCCGTGAAAGGAGGCAATAGGAAGGTTTTAGAGAAGACAAGATGACATTTATAGACAGCCATGAAAGGAGGCTATAGGAAGGTTTTAGAGAAGTCAACATGACATTTTAGACAGCCATGAAAGGAGGCAATAGGAAGGTTTTAGAGAAGACAAGATGACATTTATAGACAGCCATGAAAGGAAGCTATAGGAAGGTTGTAGAGAAAACAAGATGACATTTATAGACAGCTGTGAAAGGAGGCAATAGGAAAGTTGTAGGGAAGACAAGATGACATTTATAGACAGCCGCCGTGAAAAGAGGCAATAGGAAAGATGTAGAGACGACAAGATGACATTTATAGACAGCCGTGAAAGGAGGCAATAGGAAAGTTGTAGAGACGACAAGATGACATTTATAGACAGCCGTGAAAGAAGGCAATAGGAAAGTTGTAGAGACGACAAGATGACACTTATAGACAGCCGTGAAAAGAGGCAATAGGAAAGTTGTAGAGACGACAAGATGACATTTATAGACAGCCGTGAAAGGAGGCAATAGGAAAGTTGTAGAGAAGACAAGGTGACATTTATAGACAGCAGTGGAAGGAGGAAATAGGAAAGTTGTAGGGAAGACTAGATGACATTTATAGACAGCCGTGAAAAGAGGCAATAGGAAAGATGTAGAGACGACAAGATGACATTTATAGACAGCAGTGAAAGAAGAGAAGTGGAAAGTTGTAGAGAAGACAAGGTGGCATTTATAGACAGCCGTGAAAAGAGGCAATAGGAAAGTTGTAGAGAAGACAAGATGACATTTATAGACCGCCGTGAAAGGAGGCAATAGGAAAGTTGTAGAGAAGACAAGATGACATTTATAGACAGCCGTGAAAGGAGGCAATAGGAAGGTTTTAGAGAAGATAAGATGACATTTATAGACAGCCGTGAAAGGAGGCAATAGGAAGGTTTTAGAGAAGACAAGGTGACATTTTTAGACAGTCGTGAAAGGAGGCAATAGGAAAGTTGTAGAGAATACAAGATGACATTTATTGACAGCCGTGAAAAGAGGCAATAGGAAAGTTCTAGAGAAGCCAAGATGTCATTTATAGACGGCCATGAAAGGAGACAATAGGAAGGTTTTAGAGAAGTCAAGATGACATTTTAGACAGCCGTGAAAGGAGGTAATAGGAAGGTTTTAGAGAATACAAGATGACATTTATAGACAGCCGTGAAATAAGGCAATAGGAAAGGTTGTAGAGAAGACAAGATGACATTTATAGACAGCCGTGAAATAAGGCAATATGAAGGTTGTAGAGAAAACAAGATGACATTTATAGACAACCATGAAAGGAGGCTATAGGAAGGTTTTAAAGAAGTCAAGATGACATTTTAGACAGCCATGAAAGGAGGCAATAGGAAGGTTTTAGAGAAGACAAGATGACATTTATAGACAGCCATGAAAGGAGGCTATGGGAAGGTTTTAGAGAAGTCAAGATGACATTTATAGACAGCCGTGAAAGGAGGCAATAGGAAGGTTGTAGAGAAGACAAGATGACATTTATAGACAGCCGTGAAAGGAGGCAATTGGAAGGTTTTAGAGAAGTCAAGATGACATTTACAGACAGCCGTGAAAGGAGGCAATAGGAAGGTTTTAGAGAAGACAAGATGACATTTACAGACAGCCGTGAAAGGAGGCAATAGGAAGGTTTTAGAGAAGACAAGATGACATTTATAGACAGCCGTGAAAGAAGGCAATAGGAAGGTTGTAGGGAAAACAAGATGACATTTATAGACAGCCGTGAAAAGAGGCAATAGGAAAGGTAAAGGTAAGGTAAAGTACGAGACTTGAACCGGCGTCTTAGCACGCGAGTTGTCCACCCATATGTGCTCGGCCGCCTATTCAGAAATGTTCGGATATTTCTGTATAGTGTCGTCTCAAGCATCGAAACTCAGATGCGAAGCGACATTCCTCACCTTCCCAGGATAATACCCTGGTACCCATTTCTGCCAACGGCTGGGTCGACCGTGGGGGTAATTTTTTTTTTTTTATTTCCAACCACGAGTACAATTCACACTGCTCCCAGCGGAAATCGAACACGGGTTGTCCGAACGTCGGTAGTCTAGTCGGGTGGTTTTCCCAACTAGGCTACCGAGGCCCCCTAAGGGGGCAAGGAAAGTTGTAGAGAAGACAAGATGATATTTATAGACAGCCATGAAAGGAGGCAATAGGAAAGTTGTAGAGAAGACAAGATGACATTTATAGACAGCCATGAAAGGAGGCAATAGGAAAGTTGTAGAGAAGACAAGATGACATTTATAGACAGCCGTGAAGGGAGGCAATTGGAAGGTTTTAGAGAAGACAAGATGACATTTATAGATAGCCATAAAAGGAGACAATAGGAAGGTTTTAGAGAAGTCAAGATGACATCTTAGACAGCCGTGAAAGGAGGCAATAGGAAGGTTTTAGAGAAGACAAGATGACATTTATAGACAGCCATGAAAGGAGGCTATAGGAAGGTTTTAGAGAAGTCAAGATGACATTTTAGACAGCCATGAAAGGAGGCAATAGGAAGGTTTTAGAGAAGACAAGATGACATTTATAGACAGCCATGAAAGGAGGCTATAGGAAGGTTTTAGAGAAGTCAAGATGACATTTATAGACAGCCGTGAAAGGAGGCAATAGGAAGGTTGTAGAGAAAACAAGATGACATTTATAGACAGCTGTGAAAGGAGGCAATAGGAAAGTTGTAGGGAAGACAAGATGACATTTATAGACAGCCGCCGTGAAAAGAGGCAATAGGAAAGATGTAGAGACGACAAGATGACATTTATAGACAGCCGTGAAAGGAGGCAATAGGAAAGTTGTAGAGACGACAAGATGACATTTATAGACAGCCGTGAAAGAAGGCAATAGGAAAGTTGTAGAGACGACAAGATGACACTTATAGACAGCCGTGAAAAGAGGCAATAGGAAAGTTGTAGAGACGACAAGATGACATTTATAGACAGCCGTGAAAGGAGGCAATAGGAAAGTTGTAGAGAAGACAAGGTGACATTTATAGACAGCAGTGGAAGGATGCAATAGGAAAGTTGTAGGGAAGACTAGATGACATTTATAGACAGCCGTGAAAAGAGGCAATAGGAAAGATGTAGAGACGACAAGATGACATTTATAGACAGCAGTGAAAGAAGAGAAGAGGAAAGGTGTAGAGAAGACAAGGTGGCATTTATAGACAGCCGTGAAAAGAGGCAATAGGAAAGTTGTAGAGAAGACAAGATGACATTTATAGACCGCCGTGAAAGGAGGCAATAGGAAGGTTGTAGAGAAGACAAGATAACATTTATAGACAGCCGTGAAAGGAGGCAATAGGAAGGTTTTAGAGAAGACAAGATGACATTTATAGACAGCCGTGAAAGGAGGCAATAGGAAGGTTTTAGAGAAGACAAGGTGACATTTTTAGACAGTCGTGAAAGGAGGCAATAGGAAAGTTGTAGAGAATACAAGATGACATTTATTGACAGCCGCTAAAAGAGGCAATAGGAAAAATCAAGTGGCATTTATAGGTCGCTGTGACACGAGAAACAAGTAAACCACGACGATATGTACACAAATCTGTGACAGGAAACACGAAGGAAATCACATGTATGGAAAACTGTAACAGGAAACAAGTGGGAAATCACATGTATGGAAAACTGTAACAGGAAACAAGTGGGAAATCACATGTATGGAAAACTGTGACAGGAAACAAGTGGGAAATCACATGTTTGGAAAACTGTAACAGGAAACAAGTGGGAAATCACATGTATGGAAAACTGTAACAGGAAACAAGTGGGAAATCACATGTATGGAAAACTGTAACAGGAAACAAGTGGGAAATCACATGTATGGAAAACTGTAACAGGAAACAAGTGGAAAATCACATGTCTGAGAAACTGTGACAGGAAACAAGTGGGAAATCACATGTATGAAAAACTGTGACAGGAAACTAGTGGGAAATCACATGCATGAAAAACTGTGACAGGAAACAAGTGGGAAATCACATGTATGAAAAACTGTGACAGGAAACTAGAGGGAAACCACATGTATGGAAAACTGTGACAGGAAACAAGTGGGAAATCACATGTATGAAAAACTGTGAGAGGAAACTAGAGGGAAACCACATGTATGGAAAACTGTGACAGGAAACATAGAGAAATTCACAGTAAGATGTAGCAGCAAAAATGTGAATGTTTAGACAATGTTGATGCATTTGTGTGAGATCAGAAGAACTTTAGAAACATTTTGATAAACAGTTGTCACATGAAGGATTTGGGGTTAACTTCAGGACTAGGAATATAGGAATACAATAGAGACTCAGTCAAATGTGACAACAGACAAAATAAACTGTTGAGTCTAGAATGGTAATAACACGAAAAAATAGTGTTAGAGTTTAGTGAGGAAGCAGACAGGATAAACTATAGAGTTTAGTGTCACAACAGACATAACTACTATAGAGTTTAGTGCAGGAACAGACATAACTACTTTAGAGTTTAGTGTGGGAACAGACATAACTACTTTTTATAGTTTAGTGTGGGAACAGACATAACTATTTTAGAGTTTAGTGTGGGAACAGACATACCTACTTTAGAGTTTAGTGTGGGAACAGACATAACTACTTTAGAGTTTAGTGTGGGAACAGACATAACTACTTTAGAGTTTAGTGTGAGAACAGACATAACTACTTTAGAGTTTAGTGTGGGAACCGACATAACTACTTTTTAGAGTTTAGTGTGGGAACAGACATAACTACTTTAGAGTTTAGTGTGGGAACAGACATAACTACTTTAGAGTTTAGTGTGGGAACAGACATACCTACTTTAGAGTTTAGTGTGGGAACAGACATAACTACTTTAGAGTTTAGTGTGGGAACAGACATAACTACTTTAGAGTTTAGTGTGAGAACAGACAGAAATACTTTAGAGTTTAGTGTAGGAACAGACAGAAATATTTTAGAGTTTAATGTAGGAGCAGACATAACCACTTTAGAGTTTAGTGTGGGAACAGGCATAACTACTTTAGAGTTTAGTGTGGGAACAGACATAACTACTTTAGAGTTTAGTGTGAGAACAGACATAACTACTTTAGTGTTTAGTGTGGGAAAAGACAGAAATATTTTAGAATTTAGTGTGGGAACAGACAAAAATATTTTAGAGTTTAGTGTGGGAACAGACAGAAATACTTTAGAGTTTAATGTGGGAACAGACAGAAATATTTTAGAGCTTAGTGTGGGAACAGACAGAAATACTTTAGAGTTTAGTGTGGGAACAGACACAAATATTTTAGAGTTTAGTGTGGGAACAGACATAACTACTTTAGAGTTTAGTGTGGGAACAGACAAAAATATTTTAGAGTTTAGTGTGGGAACAGACAGAAATATTTTAGAGTTTAGTGTGGGAACAGACATAACTACTTTAGAGTTTAGTGTGGGAACAGACAGAAATATTTTAGAGTTTAGTGTGGGAACAGACAAAAATATTTTAGAGTTTAGTGTGGGAACAGACAGAAATACTTTAGAGTTTAGTGTGGGAACAGACAGAAATACTTTAGAGTTTAGTGTGGGAACAGACAGAAATACTTTAGAGTTTAGTGTGGGAACAGACAGAAATACTTTAGAGTTTAGTGTGGGAACAGACAGAAATACTTTAGAGTTTAGTGTGGGAACAGACAGAAATATTTTAGAGTTTAATGTGGGAACAGCCATAACTACTTTAGAGTTTAGTGTGGGAACAGACAGAAATATTTTAGAGTTTAGTGTGGGAACAGACAAAAATATTTTAGAGTTTAGTGTGGGAACAGACAGAAATACTTTAGAGTTTAGTGTGGGAACAGACAGAAATACTTTAGAGTTTAGTGTGGGAACAGACAGAAATACTTTAGAGTTTAGTGTGGGAACAGACAGAAATACTTTAGAGTTTAGTGTGGGAACAGACAGAAATACTTTAGAGTTTAGTGTGGGAACAGACAGAAATATTTTAGAGTTTAATGTGGGAACAGCCATAACTACTTTAGAGTTTAGTGTGCGAACAGACAGAAATATTTTAGAGTTTATTGTGGGAACAGACAGAAATACTTTAGAGTTTAGTGTGGGAACAGACAGAAATATTTTAGAGTTTAGTGTGGGAACAGACAGAAATATTTTAGAGTTTAGTGTGGGAACAGACAGAAATACTTTAGAGTTTAGTGTGGGAACAGGCAGAAATATTTTAGAGTTTAGTGTGGGAACAGACAGAAATATTTTAGAGTTTAGTATGGGAACAGACAGAAATACTTTAGAGTTTAGTGTCGGAACAGGCAGAAATATTTTAGAGTTTAGTGTGGGAACAGACAGAAATACTTTAGTGCTTATTGTCTATTTATCTATTGACCTTTCGATTCGTAGCCAGCCCATAGGGCATAGACCCAGATACTCACTCTCTTATCTAAATTTTTGTTGTAGCAGTTTTCAATCCTTCTAAAGATGTTTTATCCAATCTCGCCATTTGTCTCTGTTCTGTGCAAATAGCTCTATCACATTGAGGGAGCCGATTCCTGCTGCTCTTTCCTCTCTCATCAATGTTCTTCTCAGTGTCTCTCTGGGTCTTCCTCTTTTTTCTCTTACCTGTTGTTTCCCACATGAGGGCTTGCTTTGCTATTCGGTTATTATCTCTTCTCATCACATGTCCAACATATGACCATCGTCTTTTCTTGATTACTGAGAATATTAGTGGTGTTTAGTGTGGTAACAGAGAAATATCTTCAGAGTTTAGTGTGGTAACAGAGAAATATCTTCAGAGTTTAGTGTGGTAACAGAGAAATATCTTCAGAGTTTAGTATGGTAACCGAGAAATATCTTCAGAGTTTAGTGTGGTAACAGAGAAATATCTTCAGAGTTTAGTCTGGTAACCGAGAAATATCTTCAGAGTTTAGTGTGGTAACAGAGAAATATCTTCAGAGTTTAGTCTGGTAACAGAGAAATATCTTCAGAGTTTAGTGTGGTAACAGAGAAATATCTTCAGAGTTTAGTGTGGTAACAGAGAAATATGTTCAGAGTTTAGTGTGGTAACAGAGAAATATCTTCAGAGTTTAGTGTGGTAACAGAGAAATATCTTCAGAGTTTAGTGTGGTAACCGAGAAATATCTTCAGAGTTTAGTATGGTAACCGAGAAATATCTTCAGAGTTTAGTGTGGTAACAGAGAAATATCTTCAGAGTTTAGTCTGGTAACAGAGAAATATCTTCAGAGTTTAGTGTGGTAACAGAGAAATATCTTCAGAGTTTAGTCTGGTAACCGAGAAATATCTTCAGAGTTTAGTGTGGTAACAGAGAAATATCTTCAGAGTTTAGTCTGGTAACAGAGAAATATCTTCAGAGTTTAGTCTGGTAACCGAGAAATATCTTCAGAGTTTAGTGTGGTAACAGAGAAATATCTTCGGAGTTTAGTCTGGTAACAGAGAAATATCTTCAGAGTTTAGTGTGGTAACAGAGAAATATCTTCAGAGTTTAGTCTGGTAACAGAGAACTATCATCAGAGTTTAGTGTGGTAACAGAGAAATATCTTCAGAGTTTAGTGTGGTAACAGAGAAATATCTTCAGAGTTTAGTCTTAAAAAAAAAACCAGACAACATTAATTTTAGAGACGATACTAAAACAAAATAAACCTCAGAGTCAGGTATGATAATAAAGCAAAGCATGCATCCGAATCTAGTGTGGTAATAAAACGAAATAAATGTTCATCTTTTTTGACAGCAGAAATAAAACAAAACGTTACAATAAAAAAAGGCTGAAGTAGAAAAGATTAACTTTAGGACTAGACGCGAAATAAAATGTGTGTCGTGGTTTACAGTATTTCGACCCAACGCTTCAGAATCATTATATTTCTGATCACGGTTTGCCTTCCTTCTCCGTCTATTTTGACTCACAGGACCAAACTGTTAAGTCGTTTCCAGAATCATCATAGGTAATTGGAGATGGATCTTGTTCAGTTTTGGTTTACTGTCCCTGACTCAAACAGTCAATTATGTGTCGCTGATCATTTTCAGTACCGGTGTTGTCTGGAGTCTTATCGCCATTTATAACATCCAGCTGACAGCTGTCCTTCTCTGTGTTCTTGGTCAAATATGTTTCTTTTTAAACAAACTCTTTGCACCTATGTTATCTCATGGTCTCGGGTATGCATCTTCTCCATACAGTCCCAGAAGTTTATAATGAATCTTTGATACTCATCTGTCGGACTGCCTTTACTTATAGACCGCCTACTTTTTTACTGTACTCTATAGCAAAAGAAAGTGAACTATTTTTTATGATCCAATCAATACAACTGGACTGTCACTCAGACTGAAAGAAGCCCGCCCTAAGGCGGAGATTGCCATGTATCAGGTGTTTCTACAGCTCCCTATAAAAGCTCATGTTTTCTCCATATTTCCCTTATCTTTCTCTTCTTGCCAAAACTTGGTAGATATTCGACTATTTCCCTGACAGTTTTAAACTTATGTCACCCATGGCTAGGTTCTTGCAAACTGGTCTTCTGTTGGCGTTTACGTCCCTTATGTGGGAGGGGCATCTTGTCAATGGCTTCACTCTTCCACAGGACAGCGTGAATCGCGATGACAAAAAGGTAAGATTCCCGGTAGATAGAAGTGATTATAGAGGACTTTCATTTGAAGGTGAAATGTAGAATAGGTTCCTTCATCTTGTGCCATAACGGTTGAGACAGGGGATCATATATTTAACAATTCTCTGTGCATCATTTCTAATGTTGACTGTTTATCACCGACATTTAGTTATCTTCTATCTTCTTTCTTTCTCGTCCGCCACCTCTCATTTTTTTACTTAAGAAATAGTTGGACCTTTTCGTCATCGCCATTACGAACAATTAAGTGGGCGTGTACTCGTTGTGTTGTGTTTTGCTGTAGAACTGTGATATTTGAACCTTTCGACCCAACACATCCGACTTAAGTACGGCATTTTATAGTACCAGGTTGCATTCCCTCTAAATCCCGACTCCCTTGACCAGATCTTTGCTTCCACCTGTATATTTTGGGTTTCCACTTTTTTCCCTTTCTCATGAGATTTCAAAAAAGACATGTAGGCTTTCGCAGTGTGTGCTGTCCAGCGCCATCGTCTTCGCTGTATCACTTTGTCCACTATTATTAAACTGATACTTTTCCCATAATTCTATGTTACTGATTTTGTCCTGTCATATCCATCCTATTATTCTCTGCAAGCATCCATTAAAGAAAGGTCTGTATCTTTGTGACTGTCATTTACATTGTTCTCCATGTTTCACAGCCATACAACAGGACTGATTTAACAATGTAGTTGACAATTTTTATTTGTGTATTTAACCTAATTTCTTTAGATTTCCATGTTTCCTAGTGCAATGTGGGCACTTTTTGAGTTGTAAGAAAATCGATTCATTAGAAACATATTGCTACAGACAAATCTTGAAGATACGTGAAAAAGGACAACAAAGACACATTAACAGACTTAGATATTATTATAAAAGGAACCGGTTTACAAACGCCATTCTACAGGGGAAATGAAAATAATATGGTCGGGTCATAAGACATTGCAGGTTGGAAATATCAATAATGGGAGGCTTGGTTCCAGGGTGACACAGGGACACAACAGCCGGAATTTGAACCCACAGCCTCTCTGTCTCGAGTACGGCATCTTGCCTCGAGACCAACTAGTCCCCCCCCCCCTTCCCGTTCTGGATTATAAGTGTCCGTTAGTTCTCTATTATGAGTATGAATTAGTTCTGGATTGTATATATCCATTAATTCTGGAATATAAGTGTCCGTTAGTTCTCTGTTATGAGTATGAATTAGTTCTGGATTGTATATATCCATTAATTCTGGAATATAAGTGTCCGTTAGTTCTCTGTTATGAGTATGAATTAGTTCTGGATTGTATATATCCATTAGTTCTGGATTATAATTTCCCTATAGTTCTGCGTGATACATATCTTTTATTTCTCTAAAGAGTTTTTTTCCGTGTAAGGAACACAATAAAACCAGAAATAAGTGAGGAACAATGTGGATTTGTGGAAGGAAAGGGCACCAATAATGCAATATACATCTTAAGGACATTGATAGAAAGATCTATAGAGGTAAAGAAAGATCTATATATGTGCTTCATAGACTACACGAAAGCATTTGACAAAGTAAAGCATGTGGAAATAATCAATATACTGGAGAAATTAAACATTGATGGCAAGGATCTGCGAATCATAAAAACATGTACTGGCAACAAACAGCAGCTATACGAATTAACAACCAAACAGGACAATTCCAATATATAAAACAAGGAGTCAGACAAGGCTGTGTTCTGTAGCCGGATTTGTTTTCACTTTACAGCGAATATATTATGAAATCAATAGTAGACAAAAAAGGAATTAAAGTCAACGGTCACAATATAAATAATTTGCGATATGCGGATGACACAGTCTTAATAGCAGAGACAGAGAACGAACTACAAGAAATGATAGACATAATAGTAGAAGAAAGCAACAAAAAAGGTCTCAGTCTGAACAGCAAGAAAACAGAAGTAATGGTTATATCGGAGAAACAATTATCACTATCATGCAGCATAAAAATAAACGAGACAAATCTGAAACAAGTGCAATGTTTCAAATACTTGGGCACAATAATAACATCAAATGGGAGATGCACCACAGAAATAAAAGGCAGAATAGCTCAGGCCAAAATAGCATTTCAGAAAATGAAAAATATCTTATGCAACAAATCTATGTCAATAAAAATGAGAAAGAGAGTTCATCGGTGCTATATAGAACCAATTCTGACCTATGGAAGCGAATCATGGACAGTAAGCAAACGAATGAAAAGACGATTAGAGGCCACAGAGATGGGATTTCTCAAAAGAATGTTGAAAGTTCCCTGAACAGCTAAAAAGAAAAATGAAGAAGTTCTCAAAGAGGCCAACACATAAAGGGAGCTATTAAAAAACATCAGAAAGAAGCAATAAACATTTTTCGGGCACATCATGAGAAGAGGAAAGTTGGAATACTTGGTTACAACTGGCAAAATAAAAGGAAAGAGAGATCGCGGACGACAAAGATAGAAAATACTGGATAGCTTGGTGTCATGGCATGGAAAACAGTCAACAACAGAACTGATACGATGCGCTGTAGATAGAAGATTGTGGAGGGACATGATCACCTACGCCAACCGGTAAGGCACATGATGATGATGAAAGAGTTTTAGCAGAGTAGATTTACTTCTCTTATTATTCTTGTAAATATTTATCTTCTACTGCTCCCCTTCTCTTGTTTACGTGTTTCTCCTTAATTACTTTCTTCTACCTCTTCCCTAAGATGTGCTCTCATTATCTGCTTCCTCTTCTTATAATGCTACACCTCATCTTTATTCGTCTTCTTCTTCTCCACATTTTCTTTATATTCCTATTCATCGGTTTTTTTTCTTTTTCTTCTTCTACCTTATTTCTCATTCCTAGACTGCAATTTTCTTCTTTTTTCTTCTTCTTAATCGTCTTATTATTTTATTCATATATTTCTTCTTGTTGTTCCTCTTCGTCCTCTCCTATTTCGAAACAACAACAATTAGTTCGATAATGTTTAGCATTTTACTACCAGAGAAATATGTGTGTAGACGCATACATTCGGGACTGCTTCCCTTCATAATAGAGAGAAATATGTGTGTAGACGCATACATTCGGGACTGCTTCCCTTCATAATAGAGAGAAATATGTGTGTAGACGCATACATTTGGGACTGCTTCCCTTCATAATAGAGAGAAATATGTGTGTAGACGCATACATTCGGGACTGCTTCCCTTCATAATAGAGAGAAATATGTGTGTAGACGCATACATTCGGGACTGCTTCCCTTCATAATAGAGAGAAATATGTGTGTAGACGCATACATTCGGGACTGCTTCCCTTCATAATAGAGAGAAATATGTGTGTAGACGCATACATTCAGGACTGCTTCCCTTCATAATAGAGAGAAATATGTGTGTAGACGCATACATTCGGGACTGCTTCCCTTCATAATAGAGAGAAATATGTGTGTAGACGCATACATTCAGGACTGCTTCCCTTCATAATAGAGAGAAATATGTGTGTAGACGCATACATTCGGGACTGCTTCCCTTCATAATAGAGAGAAATATGTGTGTTGACGCATACATTCAGGACTTCTTCCCTTCATAATAGAGAGAAATATGTGTGTTGACGCATACATTCAGGACTGCTTCCCTTCATAATAGAGAGAAATATGTGTGTAGACGCATACATTCAGGACTGCTTCCCTTCATAATAGAGAGAAATATGTGTGTAGACGCATACATTCGGGACTGCTTCCCTTCATAATAGAGAGAAATATGTGTGTAGACGCATACATTCAGGACTGCTACCCTTCATAATAGAGAGAAATATGTGTGTAGACACATACATTCGGGACTGCTTCCCTTCATAATAGAGAGTAAGTCTGACCTCTATTCTTATTTATCTTCAGGTTCAGGAATCAACGAGAATAGAGAGAAAAGATGTCCATGAGACGGATGAGAAGGTTGATATTGAAAAACGGGAATGGGAGTCCGGGAGCGCATCATGTAAGTTGACAAGGGTTTTCACACTTCTACATCATGTAAGTTGACAAGGGTTTTCAAAACTTCTACATCATGTAAGTTGACAAGGGTTTTCAAAACTTCTACATCCTGTAAGTTGACAAGGGGTTTCAAACTTCTACATCCTGTAAGTTGACAAGGGGTTTCAAATTTCTACATCCATGAAGTATGACTATAGTTTTCACACTTCTACATCATATAAGTCGACAATGGTTTTCACATTTCTACATGCAGTAAGTTGACAAGATTTTTCACACTTCTACATCCTGTAAGTTGACAAGAGTTTTCACACTTTCACATCCTGTATTTTGACAAGTGTTTTCAAACTTTTACATCATTTAAGTTGACAAGGGTTTTCAACCTTCTACATCCAAGAAGTTGATAATGGTTTTCACACTTCTACATCCTGTAAGTTGACAAAGTTTTTCAGACTTCTACATGTAGTAAGTTGACAAGAGTTTTCAAACTACTACCTACTACATCCTGTAAGTTGACAAGAGTTTTCACACTTCTACATCCTGTAAGTTGACAAGATTTTTCACAATTATACATCCTGTAAGTTGACAAGAGTTTTCAAACTTCTACATCCTGTAAGTTGACAAGAGTTTTCACACTTTTACTTCCTGTAAGTTAATAAGGGTTTTCACACTTCTACATCCTGTAAGTTGACAAGGGTTTTCAAACTTCTACATGCAGTATTGATCCATGGATTGACGGAATATTATAAACACTAGGAAATATATCAGCAGCAGAGGCAAATACAAGAGCAAAAGACAGCGAATTATATGTCACCTCGACAATGAGAGACAAATGGAGAAAGAAAGAAGAAGAAGGAGATAAAGTGAAAAACTAAATTTTAAAAATGTTAGTGTGCAACACATTACACATCACTGTGCGTGATTTCTTGGATGACATGAAATGGGACTTGGTACAATTTTTAGTGTGAATGGTGTACACTTACCCGTGCAGTTACAAGTGGCGCTCAATAAAACCGAACCTTCAATAATAGAGCAAGTGATCACTTTGATATATATATATATATATATATATATATATATATATATATATATATATATATATATATTTATAGTGCAGGTTGTTATAGGCTGACTAGTCCATCTTTTAATGTTGCTCGTCCACATTTGTCTTTGTCTGCCTCTGCCTCTTTTACCTTGTATTTTCCCTTCCAAGATTACTTTTAGTAGGCTGCTGTGTCTTTTAACATGGCCCAAAAATCTCATGTGTCTTGTTTGAATTGTGTCAACTAGTTCTCTTATAAGTAGATGAGATGATATAACAAAATAATCAGTTAAGTTCTCTCCAAAATGTATCTACAACAAAATGATTAAATTTCATTTCTAAGAACTAGATTATTGCACTCACCGAAGCAAACTCTAGTTGTAAACAAAGTGTTACTGTAGTCTAACCTTTTCAGTTGTGTTATTCAACAAGAAATCAAATCTAATTGTATATATTAAAACGGCTTCTTTTATCTAAATTGTTGCACGGCTGCACGTTTTGCTGTCCAAGAAAAACCTACCTATATCAAAATGATTATACTGTAATTATCATCAGCATGTGCCGTACTGGTTGGTGTAGTCGTGGCAGTCATGTCTTTCCATATTTCTATGAATTCCGTATCACTTCTGTAGTTGACTGTTTCCCATGCCATGACACCAAGCTATCTGGTATTTTCTCACCTTGTTATCTGTTATCTCTCTCTCCCTGTGTTTTGCCAGCAGTAACCAACTTCCATCTTCTCATCACGTGCTCAAAAAACATTGTTAACGAGATTTCTATTTGTCCACTGTAGTAGCCACAGCAAACGCCAGAGCTTTTTTAGCCAGAATGGTCTGGGCCGCGTTTAGGCATCATTATGGAACGTTTCGGTAGAGAGGTAAATATTTCACACATAAGAGAGGACTAGAATTACCGTCAATTTACTTGATCGTGCAGAATGCACAGCTTTTTGTCTCTGCTACTTTAGTTTTGTTTGATTTTCTCACGAAGGTAAAACAATTCTATCAAGTAAACTTAAAATGGTCCTAAACAGCTAAACTGAAAGAGAGACGAGTCATACGACGTTTCGGCAAAATCCTTCATCGGGTACGAAACAAATCGTCATCATGCGCCATATCGGTTGGCGTAGCGATCATGTCATTCCAGAATATTCTATCCACAGTGCATCGTATCAATTCTGTTGTCTACTGTTTACCATGCCATGACACCAAGCTATTCAGTATTTTCTTTCTTTGTCGTCCGTGATCTCTCTTTCCTTTTATTTTGCCAGGTGTAACCAAGTATTCCAGCTTTCATCTTCTCAAACTGTGGCATATTTTTTTCTTTCTGTTTTTTTTTAGCTCCCTTTTTATGTTGGCCTCTTTGTGTATTTCTTCATTGTTCTTTTTAGCTGTCCAGGGAACGTTCAACATTCTTCTGAGAAATCCCATCTCAGTGGCCTCTAATCGTCTTTTCATTTCTATGTTTATTGTCCATGATTCGCTCCCATTGGTCAGAATTGTCTTTATATAACACCATTGAACTCTCTTTCTCACTTCTATTGACATAGATTTGTTGTTTAAGACATTTTACATTTTCTGAAATGCTACTTTGGCCTGAGCTGTTCTGCTTTTTATTTCTGTGGTGCATCTTCCATCTGATGTTATTATTGTGCTCAAGTATTTTAAACGTTGCACTTGTTTCAGATTTGTCCTGTTTATTTTTTATGCTGCATGATGGTGATGATTGTTTCTCCGATACGACCATTACTTCTGTTTTCTGACTATTCAGACTGAGACCTTTCTTGTTGCTTTCTTTTACTATTATGTCTATCATTTCTTGTAGTTCATTTTGAGTCTCTGCTGTTAAGACTGTGTCATCCGCATATCGCAAAATGTTTATGTTGTAACCATTGACTTCAATTTCTTTTATATCTACTATTGATCTAATAGAAAATCACTGCAGTCTGTAGAAATGTGATTTTACAGAAGAATGTTGAAATTACCATGGACAGCTAAGAAGAGTAATTGAAACGTTCTGAAAGAGGCCAAAGCAAAAAGAGAGCTAATTTCCAATATTAGGTAGAAACAGTCATCATTTTTTGGCCATGTAATGAGAAGAGAACAACTGGAATATATTGTAACAACTGGGAAAATTGGGGGGCGAAGAGATAGAGGGAAGCAAAAAGAAAAGATACCAGACAGCTTAAGAGAATGCCTTGGCAGAAGGTTAACAACAGAAATGATATATAACTGTCGAGATCGAAAGTTGTGGAGAGACATGATCACCTACGTCAGTAGGCATGATACTTGATAATGATTGATCTGTATATTTTCACTGAAAAATGAAAACAAATCCGGTTGTAGAACACAGCCTTATCTGACCCATGTTTTATATATTGGAACTCTCCTATTTATAGAGTAATTAATTCATTGTTCTGTCGACCAAAGGCGGCACAAGGGCGGAAGTCATAGTTCTCCATAATTGATGTCTTACTTCTACTTCCTGGTTGTTTCTTAGTCTCATAGTTAAACATAATTGATGTCTTACTTCTACTTCCTGGTTGTATCTTAGTCTCATAGTTAAACATAATTGATGTCTTACTTCTACTTCCTGGTTGTTTCTTAGTCTCATAGTTGAACATCATTGATGTCTTACTTCTACTTCCTGGTTGTCTCTTAGTCTCATAGTTAAACATCATTGATGTCTTACTTCTACTTCCTGGTTGTTTCTTAGTCTCATAGTTGAACATCATTGATGTCTTACTTCTACTTCCTGGTTGTTTCTTAGTCTCATAGTTGAACATCATTGATGTCTTACTTCTACTTCCTGGTTGTCTCTTAGTCTCATAGTTAAACATCGTTGATGTCTTACTTCTACTTCCTGGTTGTATCTTAGTCTCATAGTTAAACATAATTGATGTCTTACTTCTACTTCCTGGTTGTCTCTTAGTCTCATAGTTAAACATAATTGATGTCTTACTTCTACTTCCTGGTTGTTTCTTAGTCTCATAGTTGAACATCATTGATGTCTTACTTCTACTTCCTGGTTGTATCTTAGTCTCATAGTTAAACATAATTGATGTCTTACTTCTACTTCCTGGTTGTATCTTAGTCTCATAGTTAAACATAATGTTTCTACTTATCGATTCTCTTGGTTTCCCTTGTTGATCTGCCTTGTTCTCTTTTACCAGGTGGTTTCCACATGAATGCCTGACGGGGAAGCCTTTCTTCATTCATTCTCAGCACATGACCGATGTATTTCCAACAGCTCCTTCTTATGAAACTCAACGCGTATTCTTGTTTTGATTGGTCTCTTATCTACTAATTTGAATTGTATTTATTCCAGCTTATGTTTGAGATCCCACGGAGACATTTGTTTTCAAAGACATTTAATTTCATATCTAAAGTCTGATTGGACTTCCAACGTTGAAATCCACATAATGTAAAATCTATAGAAATATCTTTATGCAGACCTTTGTCGCAGTAGGTAATCTGATCGTCAGAAACAGGTCTTATCGAGCAAGAGGTTTGCCCTTTAGCCTCTTGACAATCTGGGTTTGGTTGTGAGTTTATTGTGTCTGAGTCATGACGTTGACCATCTGCAACATTTAAACTTGACAATCTGGGTTTGGTTGTGAGTTTATTGTGTCTGAGTCATGACGTTGACCATCTACAACATTTAAACTTGACAATCTGGGTTTGGTTGTGAGTTTATTGTGTCTGAGTCATGACGTTGACCATCTGCAACATTTGAACTTGACAATCTGGGTTTGGTTGTGAGTTTGGTGTGTCTGAGTCATGACGTTGACCATCTGTAACATTTAAACTTGACAATCTGGGTTTGGTTGTGAGTTTATTGTGTCTGAGTCGTGACGTTGACCATCTACAACATTTAAACTTGACAATCTGGGTTTGGTTGTGAGTTTATTGTGTCTGAGTCATGACGTTGAGCATCTGTAACATTTAAACTTGACAATCTGGGTTTGGTTGTGAGTTTATTGTGTCTGAGTCATGACGTTGACCATCTACAACATTTGAACTTGACAATCTGGGTTTGGTTGTGAGTTTGGTGTGTCTGAGTCATGACGTTGACCATCTACAACATTTAAACTTGACAATCTGGGTTTGGTTGTGAGTTTATTGTGTCTGAGTCGTGACGTTGACCATCTACAACATTTAAACTTGACAATCTGGGTTTGGTTGTGAGTTTATTGTGTCTGAGTCATGACGTTGACCATCTACAACATTTAAACTTGACAATCTGGGTTTGGTTGTGAGTTTATTGTGTCTGAGTCATGACGTTGACCATCTGTAACATTTAAACTTGACAATCTGGGTTTGGTTGTGAGTTTATTGTGTCTGAGTCATGACGTTGACCATCTACAACATTTAAACTTGACAAGCTGGGTTTGGTTGTGAGTTTATTGTGTCTGAGTCATGACGTTGACCATCTACAACATTTAAACTTGACAATCTGGGTTTGGTTGTGAGTTTATTGTGTCTGAGTCATGACGTTGACCATCTACAACATTTAAACTTGACAATCTGGGTTTGGTTGTGAGTTTATTGTGTCTGAGTCATGACGTTGACCATCTGTAACATTTAAACTTGACAATCTGGGTTTGGTTGTGAGTTTATTGTGTCTGAGTCATGAAGTTGACCATCTACAACATTTGAACTTGACAATCTGGGTTTGGTTGTGAGTTTGGTGTGTCTGAGTCATGACGTTGACCATCTACAACATTTAAACTTGACAATCTGGGTTTGGTTGTGAGTTTATTGTGTCTGAGTCATGACGTTGACCATCTGCAACATTTGAACTTGACAATCTGGGTTTGGTTGTGAGTTTGGTGTGTCTGAGTCATGACGTTGACCATCTGTAACATTTAAACTTGACAATCTGGGTTTGGTTGTGAGTTTATTGTGTCTGAGTCGTGACGTTGACCATCTACAACATTTAAACTTGACAATCTGGGTTTGGTTGTGAGTTTATTGTGTCTGAGTCATGACGTTGACCATCTGTAACATTTAAACTTGACAATCTGGGTTTGGTTGTGAGTTTATTGTGTCTGAGTCATGACGTTGACCATCTGCAACATTTAAACTTGACAATCTGGGTTTGGTTGTGAGTTTATTGTGTCTGAGTCGTGACGTTGACCATCTACAACATTTGAACTTGACAATCTGGGTTTGGTTGTGAGTTTATTGTGTCTGAGTCATGACGTTGACCATCTACAACATTTAAACTTGACAATCTGGGTTTGGTTGTGAGTTTATTGTGTCTGAGTCGTGACGTTGACCATCTACAACATTTAAACTTGACAATCTGGGTTTGGTTGTGAGTTTATTGTGTCTGAGTCATGACGTTGACCATCTACAACATTTAAACTTGACAATCTGGGTTTGGTTGTGAGTTTATTGTGTCTGAGTCATGACGTTGACCATCCATCTACAACATTTAAACTTGACAATCTGGGTTTGGTTGTGAGTTTATTGTGTCTGAGTCATGACGTTGACCATCTGTAACATTTAAACTTGACAATCTGGGTTTGGTTGTGAGTTTATTGTGTCTGAGTCATGACGTTGACCATCTACAACATTTAAACTTGACAATCTGGGTTTGGTTGTGAGTTTGGTGTGTGTGTCTGAGTCATGACGTTGACCATCTATAAAATTTAAACTTGACAATCTGGGTTTGGTTGTGAGTTTATTGTGTCTGAGTCATGACGTTGACCATCTACAACATTTAAACTTGACAATCTGGGTTTGGTTGTGAGTTTGGTGTGTGTGTCTGAGTCATGACGTTGACCATCTATAAAATTTAAACTTGACAATCTGGGTTTGGTTGTAAGTTTATTGTGTCTGAGTCATGACGTTGACCATCTGTAACATTTAAACTTGACAATCTGGGTTTGGTTGTGAGTTTGGTGTGTCTGAGTCATGACGTTGACCATCTGCAATATTTAAACTTGACAATCTGGGTTTGGTTGTGAGTTTATTGTGTCTGAGTCATGACGTTGACCATCTACAACATTTGAACTTGACAATCTGGGTTTGGTTGTGAGTTTATTGTGTCTGAGTCATGACGTTGACCATCTGTAACATTTAAACTTGACAATCTGGGTTTGGTTGTGAGTTTATTGTGTCTGAGTCATGACGTTGACCATCTGCAACATTTAAACTTGACAATCTGGGTTTGGTTGTGAGTTTATTGTGTCTGAGTCGTGACGTTGACCATCTACAACATTTGAACTTGACAATCTGGGTTTGGTTGTGAGTTTATTGTGTCTGAGTCGTGACGTTGACCATCTACAACATTTAAACTTGACAATCTGGGTTTGGTTGTGAGTTTATTGTGTCTGAGTCGTGACGTTGACCATCTACAACATTTAAACTTGACAATCTGGGTTTGGTTGTGAGTTTATTGTGTCTGAGTCATGACGTTGACGATCTGTAACATTTAAACTTGACAATCTGGGTTTGGTTGTGAGTTTATTGTGTCTGAGTCATGACGTTGACCATCTACAACATTTAAACTTGACAATCTGGGTTTGGTTGTGAGTTTATTGTGTCTGAGTCATGACGTTGACCATCTACAACATTTAAACTTGACAATCTGGGTTTGGTTGTGAGTTTATTGTGTCTTGAGTCATGACGTTGACCATCTGTAACATTTAAACTTGACAATCTGGGTTTGGTTGTGAGTTTATTGTGTCTGAGTCATGACGTTGACCATCTACAACATTTAAACTTGACAATCTGGGTTTGGTTGTGAGTTTATTGTGTGTGTCTGAGTCATGACGTTGACCATCTGCAACATTTAAACTTGACAATCTGGGTTTGGTTGTGAGTTTATTGTGTCTGAGTCGTGACGTTGACCATCTACAACATTTGAACTTGACAATCTGGGTTTGGTTGTGAGTTTATTGTGTCTGAGTCATGACGTTGACCATCTACAACATTTAAACTTGACAATCTGGGTTTGGTTGTGAGTTTATTGTGTCTGAGTCGTGACGTTGACCATCTACAACATTTAAACTTGACAATCTGGGTTTGGTTGTGAGTTTATTGTGTCTGAGTCATGACGTTGACCATCTGCAACATTTAAACTTGACAATCTGGGTTTGGTTGTGAGTTTATTGTGTCTGAGTCATGACGTTGACCATCTACAACATTTGAACTTGACAATCTGGGTTTGGTTGTGAGTTTATTGTGTCTGAGTCATGACGTTGACCATCTACAAAATTTAAACTTGACAATCTGGGTTTGGTTGTAAGTTTATTGTGTCTGAGTCATGACGTTGACCATCTGTAACATTTAAACTTGACAATCTGGGTTTGGTTGTGAGTTTGGTGTGTCTGAGTCATGACGTTGACCATCTGCAACATTTAAACTTGACAATCTGGGTTTGGTTGTGAGTTTATTGTGTCTGAGTCATGACGTTGATCATCTGTAACATTTAAACTTGACAGTCTGGGTTTGGTTGTGAGTTTGGTGTGTCTGAGTCATGACGTTGACCATCTGTAACATTTAAACTTGACAATCTGGGTTTGGTTGTGAGTTTGGTGTGTCTGAGTCATGACGTTGACCATCTGCAACATTTAAACTTGACAATCTGGGTTTGGTTGTGAGTTTGGCGTGTCTGAGTCATGACGTTGACCATCTGCAACATTTGAACTTGAAAGCTGACATTATAATTGTGATATACTAATTAGCCTCAAACATCCCGCTACATAATATAACAATATATACTCGCATAATAAAACATATTTCCAAAATAACATATACCTGAACCCCACATAAAATACAATTCTTAACCAATTAACATAAACATCACACAAACATAACTCAAACATCTCTCTAATATAAAACAAACATCTCCCCAACGATACACAAATATCTCTAATATAACACAAACATCTCCCCAATGATACACAAACAAAAATTCACCTAACATAACACAAACATCTCCCAAACAAAATATAAACATATTCCTAACTTAACACAAAAATCTCCCTAACACAACACAAACATCTCCGTGCATGATTCAAACATCTAACCAAATTTAAAACAAACATCGCCCCATTTTATACAAATGTCTATAAACGTAAGGAACATCTCCCAAACATAATACAAACATCTCCCCACAAAACATAAACACCGACTCACAAAACTATCATTTCCAATAAAATTTTAAATAGTGAGCCACTAATTACCGAACTACCCATTTCAAAAATATAATTAAAAAATTTTGTTTCCAACAGTTGATAGACTCAATAAGCGTGAACAGTATTGGTCCGGTTCATCCGATTATGAAGATTATGAAACATTAAATGGAAAGTCACATGGTAAGAAATGCAAAAAACCATAAACTGTTTTCACACACAGAAGATTCTAGTCATGTAACAGTTTTGTTCATACAAACAGTTGAATGTAATAGAGCAACATACCTTCTTGCTTTCACACAAACAATTATTGTGTTTGATTCTTGAGTTATTTCCTTGTTGGACAGTAGTCATGACAGTTTTCTCATGATTTGACAAGCTTTGTTGCATTGTGAGTCTATGTCTGCAGCCTGTGAATTGTCGTTTGTTACTTGATTTCCAACCATAATTGTCTGTTTTTTTTTAATCTTAAAGTGACATTTGATAATGACATGATATCTTAACACTTGCACATTTCACACATTGTTGAAGATGTCATAAATGTAGTGCAATTCCCACATTGATGAAGATGTTCTAAGCCCTGTACATTTCACACATTGATGAAGATCTCCTAAACGTAGTACATTTCACACATTCATGAAGATGTCCTAAACGTAGTACATTTCACATATTCATGAAGATGTCATAAACGTAGTACATTTCACACATTCATGAAGATGTCATAAACGTTGTACATTTCACACATTCATGAAGATGTCATAAACGTAGTGCATTTCACACATTGATGATGATGTCTTAAGCAGAGTACATTTCCCACATTGATGAAGATGTCCTAAACGTAGTACATTTCACACATTGATGAAGATGTCCTAAACGTAGTACATTTCACACATTCATGAAGATGTCCTAAACGTAGTACATTTCACACATTCATGAAGATCTCCTAAATGTAGTGCAATTCCCACATTGATGAAGATGTTCTAAGCCCTGTACATTTCACACATTGATGAAGATGTTCTCTAAGTCCAGCACATTTCACACATTGATGAAGATGTTCTCTAAGCCCAGCACATTTCACACATTGATGAAGATGTTCTCTAAGTCCAGCACATTTCACACACTTTAATTTGTAAAACCATACAAAACGAGAATTATAAAACATCTTCTCCATACTTTGGCCTGATATTTTCTGCTCATTCTACTTTTGATCTAACTCAGTACATAGTTCAGGTTCGGTGACACAGTTAAAGCCCACAAACAAAATAAACACCTGGAACATTGAAAGGAAGCTGGTTTCACAGAGAAAAAACACAGCATCACAAATACAACACCTCAAAATTTATCCATCTCCGAAACATAACTCAAATATCTCACCACATAAGTGAAACATTTAATGACATAATACAAAAATTTATAAATGAAACAAACATCTCCCAAACAAAATATAAATATATTCCTAGCTTAACACAAAAAATATAACAACATAACATAGACATCTCCCCACAGAAGTCAGACATCTGCCGGCATAATACAAATTTTTATAAATGTAACAAACATCTCCCAAACAAAATATAAACATATTTCTAACTTAACACAAAAATATCCCTAACATAACACAAACATAACTGTGCATGATTCAAACATCTCCTCAATTTAAAACAAACATCGGCTATTTTATACAAATATCTATAAACGTAACGAACATCTCCCAAACATAATACAAACATCTCCCCTCAAAACATAATCACCGACTCACAAAACTATCATTTCCAATACAATTATATAAAGTGAGCCATTAATAACTACCTACCCATTTAAAAAATATAATTTTAAATACTTTGTTTCCAACAGTTGATAGACTCAATAAGCGTGAACAGTATCGGCCCGGTTCATCCGATTATGAAGATTATGAAACATTAAATGGAAAGTCACATGGTAAGAAATGCAAAAAACCATAAACTGTTTTCACACACAGAAGATTCTAGTCATGTAACAGTTTTGTCGATACAAACAGTTGAATGTAATAGAGCAACATAGCTTCTTGCTTTCACACAAACAATTATTGTGTTTGACTCTTGAGTTATTTCCTTGTTGGACAGTAGTCATGACAGTTTTCTCATGATTTGACAAGCTTTGTTGCATTGTGAGTCTATGTCTGCAGCCTGTGAATTGTCGTTTGTTACTTGATTTCCAACCATAATTGTCTGTTTTTTTTTAATCTTAAAGTGACATTTGATAATGACATGATATCTTAACACTTGCACATTTCACACATTGTTGAAGATGTCATAAATGTAGTGCAATTCCCACATTGATGAAGATGTTCTAAGCCCTGTACATTTCACACATTGATGAAGATGTCCTAAACGTAGTACA
The DNA here is from genome assembly GCA_032433765.1 of Megaustenia siamemsis. Classification (NCBI taxonomy): domain Eukaryota; kingdom Metazoa; phylum Mollusca; class Gastropoda; order Stylommatophora; family Ariophantidae; genus Megaustenia; species Megaustenia siamemsis. Next base: position 7,065,478 of record JAVIAB010000008.1, on the reverse strand, counting down.
TTTCACACATTGATGAAGATGTCCTAAACGTAGTACATTTCACACATTGATGAAGATGTCCTAAACGGAGTACATTTCACACATTGATGAAGATGTCCTAAACGTAGTACATTTCACACATTGATGAAGATGTCCTAAACGTAGTACATTTCACACATTGATGAAGATGTCCTAAATGTAATACATTTCCCACATTGATGAAGATGTCCTAAACGTAGTACATTTCCCACATTGATGAAGATGTCCTAAACGTAGTACATTTCCCACATTGATGAAGATGTCCTAAACGTAGTACATTTCACACATTGATGAAGATGTTCTCTAAGTCCAGCACATTTCACACACTTTAATTTGTAAAACCATACAAAACGAGAATTATAAAACATCTTCTCCATACTTTGGCCTGATATTTTCTGCTCATTCTACTTTTGATCTAACTCACTACACAGCTCAGGTTCGGTGACACAGTTAAAGCCCACAAACAAAATAAACACCTGGAACATTGAAAGGAAGCTGGTTTCACAGAGAAAAAACACAGCATCACAAATACAACACCTCAAAATTTATCCATCTCCGAAACATAACTCAAATATCTCACCACATAAGTGAAACATTTAATGACATAATACAAAAATTTATAAATGAAACAAACATCTCCCAAACAAAATATAAATATATTCCTAGCTTAACACAAAAAATATAACAACATAACATAGACATCTCCCCACAGAAGTCAGACATCTGCTGGCAAAATACAAATTTTTATAAATGCAACAAACATCTCCCAAACAAAATATAAACATATTTCTAACATAACACAAACATATCTGTGCATGATACAAACATCTCCCTAATTTAAAACAACCATCGGCTATTTTATACAAATATCTATAAACGTAACGAACATCTCCCAAACATAATACAAACATCTCCCCTCAAAACATAATCACCGACTCACAAAACTATCATTTCCAATACAATTATATAAAGTGAGCCATTAATAATCGAACTACCCATTTAAAAAATATAATTTTAAATACTTTGTTTCCAACAGTTGATAGACTCAATAAGCGTGAACAGTATCGGCCCGGTTCATCCGATTATGAAGATTATGAAACATTAAATGGAAAGTCACATGGTAAGAAATGCAAAAACCATAAACTGTTTTCACACACAGAAGATTCTAGTCATGTAACAGTTTTGTCGATACAAACAGTTGAATGTAATAGATCAACATAGTTTCTTGCTTTCACACAAACAATTATTGTGTTTGACTCTTGAGTTATTTCCTTGTTGGACAGTAGTCATGACAGTTTTCTCATGATTTGACAAGATTTGTTACATTGTGAGTCTATGTCTGCAGCCTGTGAATTGTCGTTTGTTACTAGACTTTCAACCACAACTGCCTGTTTTTTATCTTCAAGTAACATTTGATAATGACATGATGTTCTAACACCAGCACATTTCACACATTCATTCATGAAGATGTCCTAAACATAGCACATTTCACACATTAATGAAAATATATTATTCCTAGTACATTTCACACATTGATGAAGATGTCTTAAGCCTAGCATATTTCACACATTGATGAAGATGTCTTAAGCCTAGCATATTTCACACATTGATGAAGAAGTCTTAAGCCTAGCATATTTCACACATTGAAGAAGATGTCCTAAGCTCAGCACATTTCACACATTGATGAAGATGTCCTAAGCTCAGCACATTTCACACATTCATGAAGATGTCCTATGCCCAGAACATTTCACACATGGATGAAGATGTCCTATGCCCAGAACATTTCACACACTGATGAAGATATCTTAAGCCTAGCACATTACACATATTGATGAAGATGTCCTATGCCCAGAACATTTCACACATGGATGAAGATATCCTATGCCCAGAACATTTCACACATTGATGAAGATGTCCTATGACCAGTAAATTTCACACAGTGATGTAGATGTCCTAAGTCTAGTACATTTCACATGTCCTAAGATGAAGATGTCGTAAGCCCACCACATTTCACACACTTTAATTTGTAAAACCATACAAAACGAGAATTATAAAACATCTTCTCCATGTGTTGACCTGTTATTTTCTGCTCATTCTAGTTTTGATCTAACTCAGTACACAGTTCAGTTTCGGTGACACAGATAAACCCCACAAACAAAATCAACACCTGGAACATTGAAAGGAAACTGGTTTCACACAGAATAAACACTACATCTCATATATAACAACTGAAACTTTATAGAAACACACAATTCAAGCACGTTTCTAAATAATACAAACATCTCCCCACATAGCAGGAACGTGTCCCCACATAGCATACACATACCCCCACATAACACAAACATCTTATACATAAAAAAATATATCCTCACACAAAACACAAATAACTACCCAAATAACACAAACATTTACCCACATAACACAAACATCTCCCCACATAACACTAACATCTCCCCACCTAACACAAACATCTCCCCACATAACACAAACATCTCCCCACATAACACAAACATCTCCCCACATAACACAAACTTTTACCCAAATAACACAAACATTTACCCACATATCACAAACATCTCCCCACATAACACAGACAACTCTCCCCACATAACAAAAAACATCTCCCCACATAACACAAACATCTCCCCACATAACACAAACATTTACCCACATATCACAAACATCTCCCCACATAACAAAAAACATCTCCCCACATAACACAAACATCTCCCCACATAACACAAACATCTCCCCACATATCACAAACATCTCCCCCACATAACACAAACATCTCCCCACCTAACACAAACATCTCCCCACATAACACAAACAACTCTCCCCACATAACAAAAAACATCTCCCCACATAACACAAACATCTCCCCACAGAACACAAACATCTCCCCACATAACACAAACACCTCCCCACATAACACAAACATCTCACACATAACACAAACATTTACCAACATAACACAAACATATCCTCACACATAACACAAACATTTGACACTTAACACAAACATCACCCCATATGTCACAAACATCACCCCACATAACACAAACATATCCCCACATAACACAAACATCTCCCCACATAACACAAACATTTGACACTTAACACAAACATCACCCCATATGTCACAAACATCACCCCACATAACACAAACATCTCCCCACATATAACAAACATCTACCCACATAACACAAACATCTCCCCGCATAACACAAACATCTCCCCACATTACACAAACATTTACTCACATAACACAAGCATCTTCATGCATAACCAAACATCTCCCCACATAACATAAACATATCCTCACACATAACACAATTATCTCACACGTAACACAAACATCTCACACATAACACAAACATCTCCCCAAATAACTCAAACATCTACCCACATAACACAAACATCTCCCCACATAACACAAACATCTCACACGTAACACAAACATCTCACACATAACACAAACATCACCCCCGCATAACACAAACATCACCGCCACATAACACAAACATCTCACCACATAACACAAACATCTCACCACATAACACAAACATCTCCCCACATAACACAAACATCACCCCACATAACACAAACATTTACCGCAGATCTCATCCTAAATCTCGTGAAACTTATCAACCCCCCCCCCCCCCCCCCACCGACTTATAATATCTTGTCAATTCTGTCCTTGTCTAATGTGTCTTCCCTATTCTCCTGGTGACTGAGCCTCAACACCGTGTCAACAGTTTAGACTGGAGCTACCCACCTTAAGTAGAACAGACGAACGTTCAAGAAGGTACAACAGAACAAGAAAGTGCTTTTTGGTTCAAAACATCAACTATTTTCTAAACAGTCGATTTTAGTCGTTCAAAATTTAACTGCAATCGATCAACACTTAAAGTCCTAGTTTAGAAGCATAATTATGTTCAATTCTGAAGAGTAACGTGCCCTTGAGTGACATTGCCCTTTATTCGGCTGTTCTCTAATCCAGTGATTCTCACAACAATAGCAAGCACAATAAATTGGTGAGACTGTCTGATGCAATGTCAGTCCTAACAGCACTAAAAACCCACAGGAACAGTGAGCTAGATGACTTGAGTACAACCCTAGACCAACTGTGCAATAACTTCCAGAGAGTGGTCATCCAGTGGATACCATCACACTGTAATATACACGGGAACGAACGCGCAGACAAATTAGCTAAAGAGGGAGGGAGATCACCGCAAGAGAACCATCTGGTCAGCTACGATGAAGCCCAATCCATAATCAAAGGCCAGTACCATGGAAAATGGAAACAAGAACACCCAAAGTATAACGAGAGGGACGGATACCTCCAACTATCAAGGAGGGATCAAGTTATCATACTTCGCCTATGCACTGGCCACAATAGAATGAGAAACCACATGTTCACCAAACTGAAAATAGGAACTACCAGCCTATGCCACTGTACCCTGGATAACATGACAACTAAACACGTTGTACAGGATTGCCCCCAGTACACAGACCTGAGAAGGACAATGTGGTCCACACCCACCTCTCTGGAAGTGAAAATATACGGGGCAACCGAATCACTGAAACAGACAGCTGACGTCATAAGAGAGTCTGGAGTCCTAGTCTCAATGGCCATGATCGTAAAAGTAGACTAATATGTGTGTGTGTGTGTGTGTGTGTGTGCGTGCGTGCGTGCGTGCGTGCGTGTGTGTGCCGTTTAACATGGCCCAAAAATCACATTTGTCTTCTTTGAATTGTATTCAGTAGTTATCTTTTCATTTTAAGTTGTTTTAAGACTTTATCATTTGTTTTCTTTCCTTCCATCCAATTCTACCTATTCTTCTATATGTCCACATTTCAAAGGCTTTAGTTTTCTTGTCTAATGTCCATGTTTCTGCACCATATAGGAATATTGGGAAGATGTAAAATTTTGCTACTCTTACTTTTAGCCCTGGTGTTATTTGTTTTGATGTTAGTATGTTCTTCATGACATTAAAATTACTTTTTGCCATTCCTATTCTTTTGTTTATTTCAATTGTACATTTTCCATCACTGGCTATAGTATGCCCAAGGTAGTTGTAGCTCTGAACTGTCTCCAGGCCTATTCCTTCAATTTTGATATCCACTTGTGAGTTTTGAGTATTTCCTTTGCTTATGATCATAGTTTTAGTCTTTTTTATATTCATATCTAGTTCATATTTTTTTATTGTCATGTTTATTACATTAAGTAATTGTTGTAGATCTTTAGGATTTTCTGCTAGTAGAACAGTATCATCAGCATATCTTAGGTTATTGAATATCTTTCCATTAATTTGTAGGCCTGACATCTCTACGATGTGTTTAAAGATTTGCTCAGTGTATAGATTGAACAAGCTTGGTGATAGGATGCATCCCTGTCTTATTCCTCTTTTTATATCAATGGGGTAGAGTTCTCTTTACATATATATAAATATGTTGAGTCCATTGTTCCAGCTGAAGGTCTAGTGAGCCGCAACAACATTTTTATATTCGTGTTGTCTTGTAAAGATGTAATCATACCATTTTACTCCTTTTTTTTTCTTTTCATTCATTTTTCTTTCTCTCATTTACTTGTCTGTAGATGTGTGAAAAACAAGCTCAGTGAAAAACAGGCAACTCAAGAGGTGAAGAATTACAAACGTTAAATGTTTTTTATAAAAAGTCGATTGTTGGTCGATCTAGTGTTTTGTTTATATACAAGCAGTCGTTCAAGTGTGTTGTCGATAAAAACAGTCATTCATGTATGTTGTCGATATAAACAGTTGTTCATGTATGTTGTAGATATAAACAGTCGTTCATGTATGTTGTAGATATAAACAGTCATTCAAGTATGTTGTCGATATAAACAGTCGTTCATGTATGTTGTAGATATAAACAGTCGTTCATGTATGTTGTCGATATAAACAGTCGTTCATGTATGTTGTCGATATAAACAGTCGTTCATGTATGTTGTAGATATAAACAGTTGTTCAAGTATGTTGTCGATATAAACAGTCGTTCATGTATGTTGTCGATATAAACAGTCGTTCATGTATGTTGTCGATATAAACAGTTGTTCAAGTATGTTGTCGATATAAACAGTCGTTCATGTATGTTGTCGATATAAACAGTCGTTCATGTATGTTGTAGATATAAACAGTCGTTCATGTATGTTGTAGATATAAACAGTCGTTCATGTATGTTGTAGATATAAACAGTTGTTCAAGTATGTTGTCGATATAAACAGTCGTTCATGTATGTTGTCGATATAAACAGTCGTTCATGTATGTTGTCGATATAAACAGTCGTTCAAGTGTGTTGTAGATATAAACAGTCGTTCATGTATGTTGTCGATATAAACAGTCGTTCAAGTGTGTTATAGATATAAACAGTCATTCAAGTATGTTGTAGATATAAACAGTTGTTAATGTATGTTGTAGATATAAACAGTTGTTCAAGTATGTTGTAGATATAAACAGTCGTTAATGTATGTTGTAGATATAAACAGTCGTTAATGTATGTTGTAGATATAAACAGTCATTTATGTATGTTGTCGATATAAAAAGTCGTTCAAGTGTGTTGTCGATATAAAAAGTCGTTCAAGTGTGTTGTAGATGTAAAAAGTCGTTCATGTATGTTGTCGGTATAAATAGTCGTTCATGAGTAGTATAGCAGGGCCCATTCGTCCCGTTTTGTGGCGCTAAATTAACAAAGATATATAGGGCGGCGCGCGGCGCGCATAAAGCGTGTGGCGCAGGGGGAGTTAATCATGACCGATCGTGTCCGGATAATGACCTCTAGTCCCGGTGACCCCGGAAGTGACGTGTTTATGTCTGGTGTATGCTGACTTTGGAGTTACTTAATGTACTTGATCGTTAGTGATAGGTAAGTAGATTATACAACATCAATGAAAAACAATAGCATTAAATATAAAACAGAAAGCAAAAGATATATTTTATTCTTTTATTATCTCAATAGGTGTATAACATTACAAACATATTCAGTACATTGAGTAAATATATAGTACAGGGATAACATTTATTTATAGCTATGTAGTTGGGTGTCTGCTTAGCGTTGTACCATAAATGAAGCATAAGGGTGAAACTGTTAGAGATTCCTGGTTAGTCTAAGCTGGTAGTGTAAAGAGTTAAATATCTAACCGTTAGAGTTAGGGTTAGGGTTAGGTTCACCATTAGGGTTAGGGTTAGGTTCACCGTTAGGGTTAGGGTTAGGGTTAGGTTCACCGTTAGGGTTAGGGTAAGGGTTAGGGGTAGGTTCACCATTAGGGTTAGGGTTAGGGTTAGGTTAACCGTTAGGGTTAGGGTTAGGGTTAGGTTCACCGTTAGGGTTAGGGTTAGGTTCACCATTAGGGATAGGGTTAGGGCGTTTTGGTGTATGCTTTAACACCTTTACAGTTTATACAGTCTGTCTTGCTAATATGCGCATCGCAAAACTCGGCAGGAAACCAGTCTTTATATACACTATTAAACTCATCCCGCAGACCTGACTTAACTATGTCCTCTAACTTAGGGGCGCTTAAGGCTAAGTATAAACTATCAGTATCTGTTTCACATAACTGAAAGTCGGACCTATCCATAAACTTATCTAAGAACTCGAAATAAAAATCTAACATACGAAGTTTTGCATATTGATAGACGAAGAAACCGATTTGTAGGGGTAAGTCCCAAACAGTTTTCTTTTTCTCCATCTCAAGTTCGAAAAGATCCACACCTATTTCAGTCATCTTTTTAAACCGGGAACTGTTTATCATTTTCTAGACTCCTCTGTATCTCTCTCTCTCTATCGCTCTCTCTCTCTCGCTCTCGCTCTCTCTCTCTCTCTCTCTCTCTCTCTCTTCTAACCCCTACTAGACTTCTTTCCTACCATTCGTACTTTATATACATCACCATTAATACAACTGAAATTCCTTTAATGATAACCTATCACATCGTTATGAGATAACAGAAAAACGAAAAAAAAAATTCAACTTACACCGTAAAATAATCCACTACAACACAGACCGTAAGACTGAACAGTACTATGAAAATAAACTTCCGTGAATCAAGCGCGCTTATAACACGAAGTCTCACATCCGACTAGTTTAAATATAATCTGGTAAATAAAAGTTGGACGACACTATTCCACCCTCGACTAACATCTAGGTTAACCAATCAGAGAGAGGATTTCTATCGGACACCCATCAACGAAATGACTGACCTTTGGATTAATTAACCAACCAGAGAAGAGGATTTCTATCGGACACCCACCAACGAAATGACTGACCTCTGGATTAACTAATCAGAGAAGAGGATTACTGTTATCGTGATAACTGACCTCATTTTCAACTTGAAGTGCTGTCGAGTCTGATGCAGGGGTTACTTTAAATCGATTCGGCCCCTGATACAATCCACCTAGCGGGTCAATGGTGGGGGAAATAATACAAGTGGCGGGTTACTTGAACGCGTTTTGACCCCTGATGCAATACCAGGAGTTCCATGACAGTTATAAATAGTTGGATACAACGAGCAGGAAGTTATATTCAAGGTCCAAAATGTTAGACCAAATCACTAAGATTTTACCGCCAGAACACACAAATTTAGGCTCATATTTAAAAAGTCGACCTTAAAACCATACAAATCTACTCCCATACTCATAAAAGTTAGACACATCAAACAGATAATTACTTCCAAACTCCAAAATGTTAGACCAAATCACGCCTCGTTCGTTCTCTAACATTGCCACGATCGTTCTTTAACACTGCCTCCAGCGTTCTTCGATCGTTCTCTAACATTACCTCGAGCGTTCTCTAACATTGCCTCGATCGTTCTCTAACATTACCTCGAGCGTTCTCTAACATTGCCACGATCGTTCTTTAACATTGCCTCCAGCGTTCTCTTCACAAGTTTCGGAAGGGAACCATTTGTCGTACTGGGAGAAAAACTCGTTTACCCTATCCCTTTTAACGACCCCTTCTAATGATGACTCGCTGAGTGCCAAGTACAGACTATCTGTATCCATTTCACAGAGTTGAAAGTCGGACCTCTCTACGAATCTATCCAGGAAGTCATAGTAAAATTCCAACATTCGCAATTTGGCGTACTGGTAGACGAAAAATCCAATCTGTGAAGGAAGATCCCACTGGATACTTCGTTTTCCAAGCGACACCTCATACAGGTCTTCACCAATAGGCGTCATGGTTTTAAACAGGGGGTTATTTACCAACTTTGTTGTATTGGCCCCCTCTTTAACATAGGTCACGTTCACATGTTTCCCCAAATTCGTCAAGGTCTTCCCATAGGCCGAGAAAAATATTACCACCAGATCACAAAAATGTAGGCAGAAACCTAGGAGGCAAGGTCAGAAACCTAGGAGACAAGGTCAGAAACCTAGGAGGCAAAGGCAGAAACCTAGGAGGCAAGGGCAGAAACCTAAGAGGCAAGAGCAGAAACCTAGGAGGCAAGGACAGAAACCTAGGAAGCAAGGGCAGAAACCTAGGAAGCAAGGGCAGAAACCTAGGAAGCAAGGGCAGAAACCTAGGAGGCAAGGGCAGAAACCTAGGAGGCAAGGACAGAAACCTAGGAGGCAAGGGCAGAAACCTAGGAGGCAAGGACAGAAACCTAGGAAGCAAGGACAGAAACCTAGGAAGCAAGGGCAGAAACCTAGGAGGCAAGGGCAGAAACCTAGGAGGCAAGGACAGAAACCTAGGAGGCAAGGGCAGAAACCTAGGAGGCAAGGGCAGAAACCTAGGAGGCAAGGACAGAAACCTAGGAGGCAATGGCTGAAACCTAAGAGGCAAGGACAGAAAACTAGGAAGCAAAGGCTGAAAAACACTCGTACTGACTAAGGCTTCCAAGGTGTATTTGATTGTCTCCCTTTTTTTTTGTCTGTATAACCTAATATATCACTTTCATTTAATCTATCGATAAACGTTTCAAAGTCATTTCTGTTGTTAACTAACAAGGGTTTGTCTAACCCTGTCGCGTTATTTGAGCTTGTGTGTGAAAGTAACGCAGCCCCTGTGTCTCTCTATGTCTTAAAACTAGATGATGACTATAATTTTAGGTTACACAAATAACACGTGGATACTAAAAAAAACAACTTTTCGAAAATAGGTTACTAAAGTAACATACTATAACATTAAAGATCTAAGATAACACTTACTTTTATGTGTTTGAAGGTACGAGGCACATCCATCGTCAACAACTGTAAGCGTATGTCTGATTACAAGCTTCCCAGATATATACACTTGAAACCCTAGAGGTGTTACTAAAAATAGAACTGACCTCTGAGGCAATACCGGATGTGTTACTAAAAAGATTTTGACGTATGATGGCAATTTTATGAGTTTACCCCCTGATCATTTTTTAGGGATACGCCCATGAAATCGGTAAAAATCGTAAATTAAATAAAAACAACAAAAAACTAGTAGTGGTAAAGGGTTTTTGAGCCGTGCATACTACGCAGATGTATGGTGCTAAAAGCATTATGCGAAAATGTTCAAATCCTAGCTCAAAACACCCTTTACCACTACTAGTTTTTTTGTTGTTTTTTTGTTGGAATTTGATATGTAGGGGTGTCAAATATTATGTTTGGGGTATGCCTTGAGGTTATATTTCAATTTTTTTTTATCGATTGCACGTGCTGCACCGTACATCTGCGTAGTATGAACGGCTCAAAAACCACTATACCACTACTAGTTTTTGTTGATTTTTTGATGGAGTTTGATATGTAGGGGTGTCAAATATTATGTTTGGGGTATGCCTTGAGGTTATATTTCAATTTTTTATCGATTTCAGGGGCGTAACCCTCAAAAATGGTAAGGGGGGTTACAATTTCAAAAGTGATTTTTAAGTTAATTTTTGGTGTGGGGATGACTAAAATAAAGTTTTAGGTAAACCTACGTGCTAAATTAACGATTTTTATCGATTTCAGGGGCGTAACTCTCAAAAAATGATAAGGGGGTAAAATCCTAAAAGTGGTTTTTAATGTAAATTTTTGCAATAGGGATGTCTAAAATAGAGTTTGGGGTATGCCTAGAGTGAAAATTTACGATTTTTACCGATTTCATGGGCGTATCCCTAAAAAATGATCAGGGGGTAAACTCATAAAATTGCCATCATACGTCAAAATCTTTTTAGTAACACATCCGGTATTGCCTCAGAGGTCAGTTCTATTTTTAGTAACACCTCTAGGGTTTCAAGTGTATATATCTGAGAAGCTTGTAATCAGACATACGCTTACAGTTGTTGACGATGGATGTGCCTCGTACCTTCAAACACATAAAAGTAAGTGTTATCTTAGATCTTTAATGTTATAGTATGTTACTTTAGTAACCTATTTTCGAAAAGTTGTTTTTTTTTTAGTATCCACGTGTTATTTGTGTAACCTAAAATTATAGTCATCATCTAGTTTTAAGACATAGAGAGACACAGGGGCTGCGTTACTTTCACACACAAGCTCAAATAACGCGACAGGGTTAGACAAACCCTTGTTAGTTAACAACAGAAATTACTTTGAAACGTTTATCGATAGATTAAATGAAAGTGATATATTAGGTTATACAGACAAAAAAAAGGGAGACAATCAAATACACCTTGGAAGCCTTAGTCAGTACGAGTGTTTTTCAGCCTTTGCTTCCTAGTTTTCTGTCCTTGCCTCTTAGGTTTCAGCCATTGCCTCCTAGGTTTCTGTCCTTGCCTCCTAGGTTTCTGCCCTTGCCTCCTAGGTTTCTGCCCTTGCCTCCTAGGTTTCTGTCCTTGCCTCCTAGGTTTCTGCCCTTGCCTCCTAGGTTTCTGCCCTTGCTTCCTAGGTTTCTGTCCTTGCCTCCTAGGTTTCTGTCCTTGCCTCCTAGGTTTCTGTCCTTGCCTCCTAGGTTTCTGCCCTTGCCTCCTAGGTTTCTGTCCTTGCCTCCTAGGTTTCTGCCCTTGCTTCCTAGGTTTCTGCCCTTGCTTCCTAGGTTTCTGTCCTTGCCTCCTAGGTTTCTGCCCTTGCCTCTTAGGTTTCTGCCCTTGCCTCCTAGGTTTCTGCCCTCGCCTCCTAGGTTTCTGACCTTGTCTCCTAGGTTTCTGACCTTGCCTCCTAGGTTTCTGCCTACATTTTTGTGATCTGGTGGTAATATTTTTCTCGGCCTATGGGAAGACCTTGACGAATTTGGGGAAACATGTGAACGTGACCTATGTTAAAGAGGGGGCCAATACAACAAAGTTGGTAAATAACCCCCTGTTTAAAACCATGACGCCTATTGGTGAAGACCTGTATGAGGTGTCGCTTGGAAAACGAAGTATCCTGTGGGATCTTCCTTCACAGATTGGATTTTTCGTCTACCAGTATGGGAGTAGATTTGTATGGTTTTAAGGTCGACTTTTTAAATATGAGCCTAAATTTGTGTGTTCTGGCGGTAAAATCTTAGTGATTTGGTCTAACATTTTGGACCTTGAATATAACTTCCTGCTCGTTGTATCCAACTATTTATAACTGTCATGGAACTCCTGGTATTGCATCAGGGGTCAAAACGCGTTCAAGTAACCTGCCACTTGTATTATTTCCCCCACCATTGACCCGCTAGGTGGATTGTATCAGGGGCCGAATCGATTTAAAGTAACCCCTGCATCAGACTCGACAGCACTTCAAGTTGAAAATGAGGTCAGTTATCACGATAACAGTAATCCTCTTCTCTGATTAGTTAATCCAGAGGTCAGTCATTTCGTTGGTGGGTGTCCGATAGAAATCCTCTTCTCTGGTTGGTTAATCCAAAGGTCAGTCATTTCGTTGATGGGTGTCCGATAGAAATCCTCTCTCTGATTGGTTAACCTAGATGTTAGTCGAGGGTGGAATAGTGTCGTCCAACTTTTATTTACCAGATTGTATTTAAACTAGTCGGATGTGAGACTTCGTGTTATAAGCGCGCTTGATTCACGGAAGTTTATTTTCATAGTACTGTTCAGTCTTACGGTCTGTGTTGTAGTGGATTATTTTACGGTGTAAGTTGAATTTTTTTTTCCCGTTTTTCTCTTATCTCATAACGATGTGATAGGTTATCATTAAAGGAATTTCATTTGTATTAATGGTGATGTATATAAAGCACGAATGGTAGGAAAGAAGTCTAGTAGGGGTTAGAAGAGAGAGAGAGAGAGAGAGAGAGCGCGAGAGAGAGAGCGAGAGAGAGATACAGAGAAGTCTAGAAAATGATAAACAGTTCCCGGTTTAAAAAGATGACTGAAATAGGTGTGGATCTTTTCGAACTTGAGATGGAGAAAAAGAAAACTGTTTGGGACTTACCCCTACAAATCGGTTTCTTCGTCTATCAATATGCAAAACTTCGTATGTTAGATTTTTATTTCGAGTTCTTAGATAAGTTTATGGATAGGTCCGACTTTCAGTTATGTGAAACAGATACTGATAGTTTATACTTAGCCTTAAGCGCCCCTAAGTTAGAGGACATAGTTAAGTCAGATCTGCGGGATGAGTTTAATAGTGTATATAAAGACTGGTTTCCTGCCGAGTTTTGCGATGCGCATATTAGCAAGACAGACTGTATAAACTGTAAAGGTGTTAAAGCATACACCAAAACGCCCTAACCCTATCCCTAATGGTGAACCTAACCCTAACGGTGAACCTAACCCTAACCCTAACCCTAACGGTTAACCTAACCCTAACCCTAATGGTGAACCTACCCCTAACCCTTACCCTAACCTTAACGGTGAACCTAACCCTAACCCTAACACTAACGGTGAACCTAACCCTAACCCTAACGCTGAACCTAACCCTAACACTAACGGTGAACCTAACCCTAACCCTAACGGTGAACCTAACCCTAACCCTAATGGTGAACCTAACCCTAACCCTAACTCTAACGGTTAGATATTTAACTCTTTACACTACCAGCTTAGACTAACCAGGAATCTCTAACAGTTTCACCCTTATGCTTCATTTATGGTACAACGCTAAGCAGACACCCAACTACATAGCTATAAATAAATGTTATCCCTGTACTATATATTTACTCAATGTACTGAATATGTTTGTAATGTTATTCACCTATTGAGATAATAAAAGAATAAAATATATCTTTTGCTTTCTGTTTTATATTTAATGCTATTGTTTTTCATTGATGTTGTATAATCTACTTACCTATCACTAACGATCAAGTACATTAAGTAACTCCAAAGTCAGCATACACCAGACATAAACACGTCACTTCCGGGGTCACCGGGACTAGAGGTCATTATCCGGACACGATCGGTCATGATTAACTCCCCCTGCGCCACACGCTTTATGCGCGCCGCGCGCCGCCCTATATATCTTTGTTAATTTAGCGCCACAAAACGGGTCAAATGGACCCTGCTATACTACTTTCATGTATGTTGTCGATATAAATAGTCGTTCAAGTATACTGTACATTTAAACAGTCGTTCAAGTGTGTTGTATATATAAACAGTCGTTCAAGTGTGTTGTATATATAAACAGTCGTTCAAGTGTGTTGTAGATATAAACAGTCATTCAAGTGTGTTGTAGATATAAACAGTCGTTCAAGTGTGTTGTAGATATAAACAGTCGTTCAAGTGTGTTGTAGATATAAACAGTCGTTCAAGTGTGTTGTAGATATAAACAGTTCGCTATTCCAGCAAATTATATGCTTCCATTCATCAGAACAAACAGCTGCTGTTTTGTACCAGATTCTCACGAGATGGTTTGAGTTATCAGAACATGCTGTTAGCTATAAATAGAAGAGCTTTCTGGTTACATCAAAGGTATACAAAATGTCAGAGAAACAAACAAGGGAAACCCCGGATAACCCTCAGCTAGCCTGGCGTTTTCAGCCTGGCGAGCAGAGACGGTTTTGTTTATAGCATCTACTCATGCAGCCAGTGAGACTATGGATCCGTTTTGGGCGCATGTTATTCCATTTCTCTTACCAGGCTTGAGCTAACTGGTGGTAGTTTTCTGGATGATTTTGCTTTGTTCACAGAATACGTTCCTAATTCGTCACACACGAGTTCGATAGGAGATAAGACCAGGACATTTCCAGGCTATGGGAAGACTAGTTGCTGAAAGTGGTTCATGAACACACGACCTCGAGCGGAGATAAGACCGGGACATTTCCAGTCTATGGGAAGACTAGTTGCTGAAAGTGGTTCATGACCACACGAGCTCGATAGGAGCTAAGACCAGAGACATTTACAGTCTATGGAAAGACTAGTTGCTGAAAGTGGTTCATGACTACACGAGCTCGATAGGAGATAAGACCAGGACATTTCCAGTCTATGGGAAGACTAGTTGCTGAAAGTGGTTCATGACTACACGAGCTTGATAGGAGATAAGACCAGGGGGACATTACCAGTCTATGGGAAGACTAGTTGCTGAACGTGGTTCATGACCACACGAGCTCGATAGGAGATAAGACTGGGGGACATTTCCAGTCTATGGGAAGACTAATTGCTGAAAGTGGTTCATGACTACACGAGCTTGATAGGACATAAGACCGGGACATTCCCAGTCTATGGGAAGACTAGTTGCTGAAAGTGGTTCATGACTACACGAGCTTGATAGGAGATAAGACCAGGGACATTTCCAGTCTATGGGAAGACTAGTTGCTGAAAGTGGTTCATGACTACACGAGCTTGATAGGAGATAAGACCAGGGACATTTCCAGTCTATGGGAAGACTAGTTGCTGAAAGTGGTTCATGACTACACGAGCTTGATAGGAGATAAGACCGGGACATTTCCAGTCTATGGGAAGACTAGTTGCTGAAAGTGGTTCATGACCACACGAGCTCGATAGGAGAAAAGACCGGGGGACATTTCCAGGCTATGGGAAGACTAGTTGCTGAAAGTGGTTCATGACCACACGAGCTCGATAGGAGATAAGACCAGGGACATTTCCAGGCTATAGGAAGACTAGTTGCTGAAAGTGGTTCATGACCACGCGAGCTCGATAGGAGATAAGACCAGGACATTTCCAGTCTATGGGAAGACTAGTTGCTGAAAGTGGTTCATGACTACACGAGCTTGATAGGAGATAAGACCGGGACATTTCCAGTCTATGGGAAGACTAGTTGCTGAAAGTGGTTCATGACCACACAAGCTCGATAGGAGATAAGACCGGGGGACATTTCCAATATGTGGGAAGAATAGTTGCTGAAAGTGGTTCATGACTACACAAGCTCGATAGGAGATAAGACCAGGACATTTCCAGTCCATCGGAAGACTAGTTGCTGAAAGTGGTTCATGACCACGCGAGCTCGATAGGAGATAAGACAGGGACATTTCCAGGCTATGGGAAGACTAGTTGCTGAAAGTGGTTCATGACTACACGAGCTCGATAGGAGATAAGACCAGGACATTTCCAGGCTATGGGAAGACTAGTTGCTGAAAGTGGTTCATGACTACACGAGCTTGATAGGAGATAAGACCAGGGGGACATTACCAGTCTATGGGAAGACTAGTTGCTGAACGTGGTTCATGACCACACGAGCTCGATAGGAGATAAGACTGGGGGACATTTCCAGTCTATGGGAAGACTAGTTGCTGAAAGTGGTTCATGACTACACGAGCTTGATAGGAGATAACAACAGGGACATTTCCAGTCTATGGGAAGACTAATTGCTGAAAGTGGTTCATGACTACACGAGCTTGATAGGAGATAAGACCGGGACATTTCCAGTCTATGGGAAGACTAGTTGCTGAAAGTGGTTCATGACCACACGAGCTCGATAAGAGATAAGACCGGGGGACATTTCCAATATGTGGGAAGACTAGTTGCTGAAAGTGGTTCATGACCACACGAGCTCGATAGGAGCTTAAACCGGGACATTTCCAGGCTATGGGAAGACTAGTTGCTGAAAGTGGTTCATGACCACACGAGCTCGATAGGAGATAAGACCAGGGACATTTCCAGTCTATAGGAAGACTAGTTGCTGAAAGTGGTTCATGACCACACGAGCTCGATAGGAGATAAGACCGTGACATTTCCAGTCTATGGGAAGACTAGTTGCTGAAAGTGGTTCATGACTACACGAGCTTGATAGGAGATAAGACCGGGACATTTCCAGTCTATGGGAAGACTAGTTGCTGAACGTGGTTCATGACCACACGAGCTCGATAGGAGATAAGACCGGGGGACATTTCCAATATGTGGGAAGAATAGTTGCTGAAAGTGGTTCATGACTACACAAGCTCGATAGGAGATAAGACCAGGACATTTCCAGTCCATCGGAAGACTAGTTGCTGAAAGTGGTTCATGAACACACGACCTCGAGCGGAGCTTAAACCGGGACATTTCCAGGCTATGGGAAGACTAGTTGCTGAAAGTGATTCATGACCACACGAGCTCGATAGGAGATAAGACTGGGGGACATTTCCAGTCTATGGGAAGACTAGTTGCTGAAAGTGGTTCATGACTACATGAGCTCGATAGGATAAGACCAGGGGGACATTTCCAGTCTATGGGAAGACTAGTTGCTGAAAGTGGTTCATGACCACGCGAGCTCGATAGGAGATAAGACCAGGGACATTTCCAGGCTATAGGAAGACTAGTTGCTGAAAGTGGTTCATGACCACACGAGCTCGATAGGAGATAAGACCGGGGGACATTTCCAGTCTATGGGAAGACTAGTTGCTGAACGTGGTTCATGACCACACGAGCTCGATAGGAGATAAGACTGGGGGACATTTCCAGGCTATGGGAAGACTAGTTGCTGAAAGTGGTTCATGACCACACGAGCTCGATAGGAGATAAGACCGTGACATTTCCAGTCTATGGGAAGACTAGTTGCTGAAAGTGGTTCATGACCACGCGAGCTCGATAGGAGATAAGACCGTGACATTTCCAGTCTATGGGAAGACTAGTTGCTGAAAGTGGTTCATGACCACGCGAGCTCGATAGGAGATAAGACCGTGACATTTCCAGTCTATAGGAAGACTAGTTGCTGAAAGTGGTTCATGACCACGCGAGCTCGATAGGAGATAAGACCGTGACATTTCCAGTCTATACGAAGACTAAGACCGAGTAACGCTCGGTCGCGTCACGGCAAGGGTAGATCTAGAAGACGATGGATAAACAAAAGGTGCAGACATCGCATTGATCACAGGGAAGGATACATTTTGTTGGCGGTTAATCTGAACGTTTCATTTTGTACCCACGCTGAAAGGCAGCCGAATTGAAGTGAAGAAGGTGAAGTGAAGTAAAGTAAAGTGATGTGAACTAAAGATCAGTAAAGTATAGTGAAATGAAGTAAAGTGATGTGAAGTAAAGTAAAGTGATGTGAACTAAAAATCAGTAAAGTAAAATGATGTAAAGTAAAGTGATGTGAACTAAAGTGAAGTGAAGTAAAGTGATGTGAAATAAAGTGAAGTGAAGTAAAGAGATGTGAAGTAAAGTAACGTAAAGTGAAGTGAAGTAAAGTGATGTGAACTAAAGATCAGCAAAATAAAGTGATGTGAAGTAAAGTGAAGTGAATTGAAGTAATGTGAAGTAGAGCGATGTGAAGTAGAGTGAATTTAAGTAAAGTGATGCGAAGTAAAGTGATGCGAATTAAAGCGAAGTAAAGTGACGCGTATTAAAGTGAAGTAAAGTGATGTGAAGTAAAGTGATATGAAGTAAGTGAAGTGACGTACAGTGATGTGAAGTAAGTGAAGTGACGTACAGTGATGTGAAGTAAGTGAAGTGACGTACAGTGATGTGAAGTAAGTGAAGTGACGTACAGTGATGTGAAGTAAGTGAAGCGACGTACAGTGATGTGAAGTAAGTGAAGTGACGTACAGTGATGTGAAGTAAGTGAAGTGACGTACAGTGATGTGAAGTAAGTGAAGTGACGTACAGTGATTTGAAGTAAGTGAAGTGACGTACAGTGATGTGAAGTAAAGTGATGTGAAGTAAAGCGCTGTGAAGTAAAGCGATGTGAATTAAAGTGAAGTAAAGTGATGTGAATTAAAGTGAAGTAAAGTGAAGTGAACTAAAGTGAAGTAAACCGATGTGCGCTAATATTATGTGAACTAAAGTAAAGCACAACGATGTGAACTAAAGTTAAGCAAAGTGAAGGAAAGCAATATGAATTGAGACTATGTAAAGTGAAGTAATGTAAAGTTATGTGAAGTAAAGTAATATGCTTGCTTGCGTTCGCCCGACGACTAAAGTATTTTTGAGTATTCTAGTAGACTATAGAATTCCTCTTCATCATCCGCCCTTAAAAGGACGTTAAGTGGGTGTGTCTGCGTTGTGTTGTGGTTTGCAGTATAACTGTGATATTTGTGCCATTCGGCCCAACACATCCGACTTCAGCACAACGTTTTTGAGTAC
This sequence comes from Megaustenia siamemsis, assembly GCA_032433765.1. Classification (NCBI taxonomy): domain Eukaryota; kingdom Metazoa; phylum Mollusca; class Gastropoda; order Stylommatophora; family Ariophantidae; genus Megaustenia; species Megaustenia siamemsis. The sequence goes on along the minus strand of JAVIAB010000008.1, from coordinate 7,046,162 downwards.
CGGGTTGTCTTCCCTCTTCTATCCCTACTCACTTGGCCAGATTAGACAGGTTAGTCTGTTACTGAAGGCACCGCGGAGAGGTGGAGCAGGGTCTGGATGATTCTGGATCACCGATCCTGACGCAAGCCATCAGCTGTGGGTCGCTGACAACTTCCAGCTCTGGTGTTGTGGGCCGCGTCTTCGCCTCCATAAAGTAATATGAAATAAGGCAACTTAAGTAAAGTGAAGTGAAATAAAGTAATATGAAATAAGGCAACTTAAGTAAAGTGAAGTGAAATAAAGTAATATGCAATAAGGCAACTTAAGTAAAGTGAAGTGAAATAAAGTAATATGAAATAAGGCAACTTAAGTAAAGTGAAGTGAAATAAAGTAATATGAAATAAGGCAACTTAAGTAAAGTGAAGTGAAATAAAGTAATATGCAATAAGGCAACTTAAGTAAAGTGAAGTGAAATAAAGTAATATGAAATAAGGCAACTTAAGTAAAGTGAAGTGAAATAAAGTAATATGCAATAAGGCAACTTAAGTGAAGTGAAATAAAGTAATATGCAATAAGGCAACTTAAGTGAAGTGAAATAAAGTAATATGAAATAAGGCAACTTAAGTAAAGTGAAGTGAAATAAAGTAATATGCAATAAGGCAACTTAAGTAAAGTGAAGTGAAATAAAGTAATATGCAATAAGGCAACTTAAGTAAAGTGAAGTGAAATAAAGTAATATGCAATAAGGCAACTTAAGTGAAGTGAAATAAAGTAATATGAAATAAGGCAACTTAAGTAAAGTGAAGTGAAATAAGGCAACTTAAGTAAAGTGAAATGAAATAAAGTAATATGCAATAAGGCAACTTAAGTAAAGTGAAGTGAAATAAAGTAATATGCAATAAGGCAACTTAAGTAAAGTGAAGTGAAATAAAGTAATATGAAATAAGGCAACTTAAGTAAAGTGAAGTGAAATAAAGTAATATGCAATAAGGCAACTTAAGTAAAGTGAAGTGAAATAAAGTAATATGAAATAAGGCAACTTAAGTAAAGTGAAGTGAAATAAAGTAATATGAAATAAGGCAACTTAAGTAAAGTGAAGTGAAATAAAGTAATACGAAATAAGGCAACTTAAGTAAAGTGAAGTGAAATAAAGTAATACGAAATAAGGCAACTTAAGTAAAGTGAAGTAAAGCTAAGAGAATTGAAGCTCTGTGTTTCTGTGTGTGTGTGTCTCATTTCTCTGATAACTTATAAGATATTTATCTTAATATATGACTTGATTTGTATTATACTTTCTCTCTCTTTCTATATCTATCTATCTATCTATCTATCTATCTATCTATCTATCTATCTATCTATCTATCTATATATATATCTATCTATCTATCTATCTATCTATCTGTCCTCACAACTTACACAATATATATGATAATTTATCGGGAGTCTTTTTTTACATTGTTTTCTACCTCTCTCTCCCAGTCCCTCTCTCTCTCTCTCTCTCTCTCTCTCTCTCTCTCTCTTTCACCAACAACAACAACAATTAATAACAAATGTATGCAACACCTAATAAGATCTTTCTATTTTGACCAAATTAATCTTCAGAAAAAAGAACAAGCACTGCAACAAACACTGAAGATCTCTGGGATTACCATAAAGAGCTTATATATGAAAGGGAAACAAGCAGGATAATTTTGAAATGTTTCAAGTCAAGACTATGTCCCTTGAATTAATCATCATCATCATGTGCTATACCGTCTGGCGTAGGCGATCATGTCCTTCCACAATCTTCTATCTACAGCGCATCGTATCAGTTCTTGACTGCTTTCCATGCCATGACACCAAGCTATCCAGTATTTTCTCTCTTTGTCGTCCGCGATCTCTCTTTCCTTTTATTTTGCCAGCTGTAACCAAGTATTCCAACTTTCCTCTTCTCATGATGTGCCCAAAAAATGTTGATTGCTTCTTTCTGATGTTTTTTAAGAGCTGCCTTTTTGTGTTGGCCTCTTTGAGAATTTCCTCATTTTTCTTTTTAGCTGTCCAGGGAACTTTCAACATTCTTCTGAGAAGTTCCATCTCTGTGGCCTCTAATCGTCTTTTCATTCGTTTGCCTACTGTCCATGATTCGCTTCCATAGGTCAGAATTGGTTCTATCTAGTACCGATGAACTCTCTTTCTCATTTCAATTATATTTTTATTTGTTGTTTAAGATATTTTTTTCATTTTCTGAAATGCTATTTTGGCCTGAGCTATTCTACTTTTTATTTCTGTGGTGCATCTTCCATCCGATGTTATTATTGTTCCCAATTATTTGACGCGTTGCACTTGTTTCAGATTTGTCTCGTTTATTTTTATGCTGCATGATGGTGGTGATTGTTTCTTCCATATAACCATTACTTCTGTTTTCTTACTATTCAGACTGAGACCCTTCTTGTTGCTTTATTTTACTATTATGTCTATCATTTCTTGTAGTTCGTTCTCTGTCTCTGCTATTAAGACTGTGTCATCCGCATATTGCAAATTATTTATGTTGTGACCCTTGACTTTAATTCCTGTTTTGTCTACTATTGATCTCATAATATGTTCACTGTAAAGTGAAAACAAATCCGGCTACAGAACAGTCTTGTCTGACTCCTTGTTTTATATATTGGAATTGTCCTGTTTGGTTGTTAGTTCGTATAGCTGCTGTTTGTTACCAGTACATGTTTTTTTTTATGACTCGCAGATCCTTGCCATCAATGTTTAATTTCTCCAGCATATTGATTATTTCCACATGCTTTACTTTGTCAAATGCTTGTGTGTAGTCAATAAAGCACATATATAGATCTTTCTTTACCTCGGTAGCTCTTTCTATCAATGTTCTTAAGATGTATATTGCATTATTGGTGCCCTTTCCTTCTACAAATCCACATTGTACAGTACAAAAACAGAGTACCATAAAGTACCTGCCTTGTGTTAGATCAGTACCAGTCAAATCGATTACTATCAATCAAGTTCCAAATCAGTACTAACCTATCGATTAGTGTCATTCATGCACTAAATACAACAATCCCTTTATCGTTCGTTGTAATTGGTCAGTTTGGAGTTACCACCTGGAAAACAAAAGTTGGAAATAAAATATATCTGACACAAAATGACGTTTGTTTCGATGTGTAGAATATTTCTATTTCAAAATGCTTGTATCAAAATGTTTGTTTCAAAATGATTGTATCAAAATGTTTGTTTCAAAATGCTTGTATCAAAATGTTTGTTTCAAAATGCTTGTATCAAAATGTTTGTTTCAAAATGATTGTATCAAAATGTTTGTTTCAAAATGATTGTATCAAAATGTTTGTTTCAAAATGATTGTATCAAAATGTTTGTTTCAAAATGATTGTATCAAAATGTTTGTTTCAAAATGATTGTATTAAAATGATTGTTTCAGAATGACTGTTTTAAAATGATTGTTTCAAAATACTTGTAACAAAATGATTGTTTCATTTGTTTACCCGCCATGTATGATTCTGTGAATGAGACGAACTGAACAAAAGTCAACACCGCGGAGATTGATTGGTTAGTAGGTTCCATAGCTCATTCGTTTCCCTTCACTCCATGACTCTGTGAGTAGCTACACTTATTCGTCATCCGCCCTTAAAAAGACTTTAAATGTGTGTTGATGCGTTGTGTAGTAGTTTGCACTTGAATCGTGAAATTTCCTCCTGTCGGCCCAGCATATCCGAATTCAGAACATCATTTTTATTACTATTTCTATTCCTATAGTTACAAGCTTTGCTAAATCTCCCTTTCTTGATCTCCCTTACCTTCACTATTTTCCTATTGTAACAAGCTTTGCTAAATCTCCCTTTCTTGATCTCCCTTACCTTCACTATTTTCCTATTGTTACAAGCTTTGCTAAATCTCCATTTTCTTGATCTCCCTTACCTTCACTATTTTCCTGCTATTATAAACTTTGCTAAATCACCCCCTTTTCTTTTGATCTTAGTTACCTTAACAATAATAAATAATAGCAAAAATACAGAAGTAGTGGTAACAAAAAAGAAAAAAACAGAAGTAATGGTAACAACAAAGAAAATGGCAGAAGTAATGGTAACAACAAAGAAAATGACAGAAGTAATGGTACCAACAAAGAAAATGACAGAAGTAATGATAACAACAAAGAAAATGGCAGAAGTAATGGTACCATGGACTTTAGGGTCTCGTGTTGTTTAGAACTAGATCGTTTTTGTGAGAGATACAGCTACTCAGAAGTAGCGAGATGGATGGATGGATGGATGGATGGATGGATGGATGGATGGATGGATGGATGGATGGATGGATGGATGGATAGATGGATGGATGGATGTGTAACAGTGCTTTGTCTACCTGGGTTGTCGCGGCCACAACGCGACATACTAACCACTATGTACGATCACGGCCCTTCACGCGGGCCGACTTTCTCTTGTATTGATCTGCTGTTGCTGATCTTCAGATGTTGATGTAATGATATGCCCGTCTTGAACGCTGAAAACCAACTGCAATAATTGACAACCAATGAACGATCGACTGACAACTCTTCAACCTTGAGCCTGTTTATCATCCCTCTTCACCACGAGCCATCATTACCACAGGTGCTTCCGCACGATGAGCTATGACTCGTGATGCTGCTAATGGCCGGATTGCTGATGACGATTTGCTTGCCACTCTTTATGATTTGCTACTTGTTCTCACTGCCAATGCCAGTCTCTTTGGACCGTCATGATCTATAGTTTGTACTTCACGTTATGCCGTTGCCAATTCTCCGCGACTTCCCCCAGTTCGTTCACTCGCTAGACCGTTGAAACAATTAAGATGCTTTAGTGAACTTAACACAAGTCCACACTGTACACAAATACATCTTTAATCAACAAGGCGCATGTCCGGATCATACAAAACAGTTCACAGTTATACAATACACATATTGACATGAATAATTTCCTCCCATGGTTAACTATATTGCCAACCTCAGGTGTATCCCTCGTGGACTGACTACACAGCCCCAACTCTGTGGAACTCTCGTGTTGAGTTCCCAAATATGTGTAAACCCCATGATCAACCAAAAGTCTCTATTCATAGTAGAAGCTATTCATAAGCTCACCAAGTCTCTAAGGAACCCTTACTTGAAGTTCCCAATTATGTGTGCGATCAACATGATCGACAAAATCAATTATTCATCGTAGAAGCTATCCACAAGCTTCCCAAGTTTCCCGCTACGACCTCCTTGAAGTCGTCTACTGTTGGACAATCAAAACAAATCTCCAACAATGTCCCATTGTGTCGATTGCGCTGATTCATAATCAGCTTTCGTGCAGATAACATAACCCTAACCTTATCCGCTGCAATCACACATATTCTATTCTAATCATCTAACACAAACACTTATTAATTGACAATCACACTTATTCTATTCTAATCATCTAACACAAACACTTATTAATTGACATTCACAAATCCTGGAAATATTACAACTAAACAATCTGGCTGCCACCCTAGAATTAACTTAACTTTCATCTATCAAACTACTCTCTCCGAGCCCACAGTATCGACTGAATTTCTCCAGACGTCCGCACTGGACTACTGCTCGAATGCAACTAACTTAAAACTCTCCCTCTGTTCTCGTTTCTCCACTTCCCTTAAAACAGCTCACCCAATTCACGCTTATTTAGCCCCTTCTCCCAAAACAGTTCACCCAACTCACGCACACCTGAGTTAGTAGTACAAACAAGACTGTCAGTGTTTACTGAAGATAAAAGTATAACGAGTAGTAAGCTCAAGCCAATCTTTGCATGGTACATGTTTTTATTTGTAACAGCCAGTGACTTGTAAAGACAATAAACAGATGGCTTGGATGACCCTTTTATCGTCCTCATCAAGACCTGAGTTTTCATATTCGTGTTGTGTTCCTGGTTATGTCCTTTCAGTAATGACGACGGAGAGCTACAAGAACGGAGCAGAAAAGCGACCAGGTCGATGTTACTATCACAACGATCGAGAGAGACAGTAGTGAGCCCACACAGCGTGATAATCTTAACACAGATATTGATTGACGTGACCTCAAGGCCTTAATGACGATTCAAGTGCCGCGACAATACGACAAAACCACAACAATACTACAACAAAACCACGACTATACTACGACAAAACCACGACAATACTACGATAAAACTACGACAATACTATGACAAAACCACGACAATACAACTACAAAGCCACGACAATACTACAACAAAACCAAAATACTACAACAAAACCACCACAAAACCACAACAATACTACGACAAAACCACGACAATACTATGACAAAACCACAATACTACGACAAAACCACAACAATACTACGACAAAACCACAACAATACTACGACAAAACCACGAAGATACCACGAAATCGACTTTTGAAAAAATTCCACCGCCTGTGGTGAGGATCGAACCCGGAAACTTCTTGTCCAGATGCTGACGTCTTAGACCAGCCAGTAAATGGGATGATAACATTAAATAATAGACAGGCCTCGAGTCCCAAAGGTTGACAAAAGATAGAGAAAGATGGAGAAGGCTGACGAAGTTAGTCGGTTGTGTCCCAGCGACCCATTTTGGATGTGGGATGAAGATGATATTGACGGAGAAGATGGTATGGAGTGAGAAGATGATATTGAGTGAGATGATGATATTGAGTGAGAAGATGATATTGAGTGAGAAGAGGAAATTGAGTGAGAAGATGATATTGAGTGAGAAGAAGAAATTGAGTGAGAAGATTATATTGAGTGAGAAGATTATATTGAGTGAGAAGAGGAAATTGAGTGAGAAGATGATATTGAGTGAGAAGATTATATTGAGTGAGAAGAGGAAATTGAGTGAGAAGATGATATTGAGTGAAAAGATTATATTGAGTGAGAAGAGGAAATTGAGTGAGAAGATTATATTGAGTGAGAAGAGGAAATTGAGTGAGAAGATGATATTTGAGAAGATGATATTGAATGAGATGAGGAAATTGAGTGAGGAGATGATATTTGAGAAGATGATATTGAATGAGAAGAGGAAATTGAGTGAGAAGATGATATTTGAGAAGATGATATTGAGTAAGAAGAGGAAATTGAGTGAGAAGAGGAAATTGAATGAGAAGAGGCAATTGAGTGAGAAGATGATATTTGAGAAGATGATATTGAGTGAGAAGAGGAAATTGAATGACAAGATGATATTGAGTGAGAATATGTTAAAGAGTGAGAAGATGATACTGAGTGAGAATGTAAAATTGAGTGGGAAGTTGATGTTGAGTGAGAAGCTTATAAAGAGTTAAAATATACTATTGAGTGAGAATATGATAAAGAGTGAGAAGATGATATTGAGTGAGCATATGATAAAGAGTGAGAAGATGATATTGAGTGAAAAGATTAAATTGAATGAGAAGATGACATTGAGTGAGCATATGATAAAGAGTGAGAAGATGATATTGAGTGAGAAGATGATATTTAGTATGAATATGGTAAAGAGTGAGAAGATGATAATAAGTGAGAAGATGATATTAAGTGAGAAGATGATATTGTGTGAGAAGATGATATTGAAGGAGAATATTATAAAGAGTGAGAAGATTATATTGAGTGAAAAGATTATATTTAGTGCCAGAACCTGAAGTATCTTAGGCGGACACATAGGTGAACTACATTTCACAGTGATTGTACTTTGAATATATTTTTGAACGAATAAATCTCATGTATCAAATTTAAGTCTTTGAACACCTTATCTTAAAACGTATAGCATTCAATGATACAATCGTGATACAATCCATAATGATACAAATTACTGGTATCCGGGATTAATTTGAATAAAATTGTAGATTATGAAGTTGTCCAATGTTACATTATATTTATAATTTGTACTAAAAAAAATGGGACAAAAACTGGCCAAATGAAAACAGAATAGTAGTTTGCTGTTCAAACTGGTACATATGATCTGCCTAGCCAGACATCTAAAATATCTTCAACAAACCTCAGTGCACTTTGCAGGTGGCTTAACTTAACCCATAATATGACGTCACTAAATGTTTGTATCAAATAATCAGACATCTCATACCGGGAAAACCCGATCAGATGTGTTAGTCAATGCCACTTACATCTATCAAGCCTGCCCGCTAGGGGGTTTTCCCGAAAACACCCCAATACTTGTGACGTCTTAAACTATGCGAGATAGGCGGCGGACGTCTTTTTACCCACAACCGTCCCTACTCGCAATGCTGAAAACGTCACGAGCTTTGGGTGGTCCCCCCCCACCCCCCACCCCACCCCCAAAAAAAAACCGTTGCGGGACGGTTGCGGAAAACACCAAAGCTATTTTTAGCATATTGCTGAAAGGTCATGTAAGATCAGCTAGTCTGTCTCGTGAGTGCCCGTCAGTGTCTGATATTGCGAGATTGTCTGACGTTTGTTTCTATATCAGCACTTTCTACACCAAGTCAATCTCCTACAAAACAACATCACTGTCGCCAGTTTTTAAGACCTTGATGTAGGTGAGCATATACGTTTGATATATTATTTTCAAAACATTTATTAAGTTTAATAATGAGATTAGTAACAAAATGTATAAAGATATCGCAGGAAAGGAAAACAAAACCGGGTTTCGAACTTGCTCTGTCTTGCTTGGAGCACGATGAGTTATCAATTCGGTCACCTCATCTCCTGATTAGTGTTTGCTTTTGTCCGCAAACTTTATATCTCTCGAAATACTGAACTGTAGTACATGAATATTAATTTATTTATTTATTATTATTCACGCTGACATTACTTTCATTATCAAGTACCGTGCCTGTTGGCGTAGGTGATCATGTTTCTCCACCAGTGGCGTATACTGGTTTTGGGGTCTGGGCTACCGCTGACATAATAAATAAAGACATACATTATATTCAGTAGGCTAACATGAAGTAATATTTGCTAATGACATCACTACATTTTAAATTACTTACTTATTTATATGTAAACTCTATCCGTCTTGTTTGGGACGAAAATGTCTTGATGACTTTGTCATTGAAAGTACTGTTGGATTGGTTTCTAAGTTTCTGAGGGAATGATTTCTCAATGGACATTATTGCCAAACCAGATAATCGTTCTTGTGTCTGAGTTGAGCGACAATAAGATTTGATTCTCTTGAGAGCAGAAAAAGTTGTTTCTACAGATGCTATACGCATAAAAATAACCCATGAAACCGCATTAGTATAGAGGTAGCTCTCATCCGTATAATTTTGACGGAAATTTTTGAATGCCAAGGTCATCAATTCTAAGTCGGAGAGAAGAGAAATGTACCGCTGCTGATTAGCGGTTTCATGTACTATTTTTTTTATAGTAGTTTCGTCTTCATTCACAAACGTTATAGTGGCCAGAAGAAAACCTTGCTTTCTTGAATGCAAATCAAAACAAAGAAATCATATTGGCCTACGAAATGTGTAACAGAATATTCGAAAATGTGTAATATAATTATGAAAAAATTGTAATAAATTATCATTCCTTTTGTATTTCGTTAATATGTTCAGGCTACCGGCGGTAGCTGTGGTAGCATAGAGAATACGCCACTGCTCTCCACAACGCTTGATCTCGACAGTTATTTATAATTTATGCTGTTGACCTTCTGCCAAGCCATTCTCTTTAAGCTGTCTGGTATTGTTTCTCTTTGCTTCCTTCGATCTCTTCGTCCCTCAATTTTCCCGGTTGTCACAATATATAATCCCAGCTGTTCTCTTCTCATTTCATGGCCAAAAAATGATGATTGTTTCTTCCAAATATTGGAATTTAGCTCTCTTTTTTTTTTGCTTCGGCCTCTTTCAGAACGTTTTCATTACTCTTCTTAGCTGTCCATGGTATTCCCAACATTCTTCTGTATAGCCATAATTCTACAGCCTCCAGTGATTTTCTTGTTTATTGTCCACGATTCTCATTCATATGTCAAGACTGTATTTACAATTCTATATAATGTTGAATTCTTACCAAGAATTTTTAATGTAAATTCTTGGGAATGGTGATTTTGATGGTGATGGATATGCTGTAGTAGTGGTGTTGGTAGTGTTTATGATATTGGTAATGGTGACGGTGGTGGAGGTGTTATGGTGGTGGTGATGGTGATGGTAGTGATGGTGATGGTCATGGTGGTGATGGTAGTGATATTGATGATGGTGGTGATGATATTGATTTTGATGGTGATGGAGGTGTTATAGTGGTGGTGATGGTAGCGACGGTGATAGTGATGGAGGTGTTATGGTGGCGGTGATGATATTGAATTTTGATGATGATGGAGGTGTTATAGTGGTGGTGTTGGTAGCGACGGTGATAGTGATGGAGGTGTTATAATGGTGGTGATTGTAGTGATGGTTTTCTAGGTGCTATGGTATTGGTGATGATAGTGGTATTTGTGATGACGAAGGAGATGATAGTGGTTAATACGGTGATGATGTTGATGGTTATAACGAGGGCAATGATGGTGGTGGTAATGATAAACTACATGTTTGAACTCACATAGACGTATAATGGAGTGAAGATGATTGAAACAAACAGATCTTGTAAAAAGAAAGATATGCTTCAAATTTGCGTCAATTGGTGAGAAATATTTGAGTTATTCAAATTCAATATCATCGGTGATATGTCAGATTGAAATGTAGATTGTATCACTTGAATTCCTTCGTTTATGAATCGTGTCATCAGATCTAACTTGTTTCCAGGTAACTACACTTTCTGATACTTACCTGTCTCCAGAAAGCTACACTCTGATACTTACCTGTTTCCAGGTAACTACACTCTCTGATACTTACCTGTCTCCAGATAGCTACACTTTATGATACTTACCTGTCTCCAGATAGCTACACTCTCTGATACTTACCTGTCTCCAGATAGCTACACTCTCTGATACTTACCTGTCTCCAGAAAGCTACATTTTATGATACTTACCTGTCTCCAGATAGCTACACTCTCTGATACTTACCTGTCTCCAGATAGCTACACTTTATGATACTTACCTGTCTCCAGATAGCTACACCCTCTGACACTTACCTGTTTCCAGGTAACTATACACTCTGACACTCACCTGTTTCCAGGTAACTATACACTCTGACACTCACCTGTTTCCAGGTAACTACACTCTCAGACACTTACCTGTCTCCAGGTAACTACACTCTCAGACACTTACCTGTTTCCAGGTAATTACACACTCTGACAATCACCTGTTTCCAGGTAACTACACTCTCAGACACTTACCTGTCTCCAGGTAACTACACTCTCTGACGTTTATCTGTCTTCAGGTAACTACACTATCTGACACTTACCTGTCTCCAAAGAATGACACTCTCTGACAGACATAACATAATCGTCAACAGAGAATGACACTCTCTGACAGACATAACATAATTGTCACCAGAGAATGACACTCTCTGACAGACATAACATAATCGTCACCAGAGAATACCACTCTCTGACAGACATAACATAATCGTCACCAGAGAATGAATCTCTGACAGACATAACAAAATCGTCACCAGAAAATGACTCTCTGACAGACAAAACTTAATCGTCACAAGAGAATGACACTCTCTAACAGACATAACATAATCGTCAACAGAGAATGACACTCTCTGACAGACATAACATAATCGTCACCAGAGAATGACACTCTCTGACAGACATAACATAACCGTCACCAGAGAATGACTCTCTGACAGACATAACATAGTCGTCACCAGAGAATGACTCTCTGACAGACATAACATAATCGTCACCAGAGAATGACACTCTCTGACAGACATAACATAACCGTCACCAGAGAATAACTCTCTCTGACAGACATAACATAATCGTCACCAGAGAATGACTCTCTGACAGACATAACATAACCGTCACCAGAGAATGACACTCTCTGACAGACATAACATAACCTTCACCAGAGAATGACACTCTCTGACAGACATAACATAATCGTCACCAGAGAATGACACTCTCTGACAGACATAACATAATCGTCACCAGAGAATAAATCTCTGGCAGACATAACATAATCGTCACCAGAGAATGACACTCTCTGACAGACATAACATAATTGTCACCATAGAATGACTCTCTGACAGACATTACATAATCGTTACCATAGAATGACTCTCTGACAGACATAACATAACCGTCACCAGAGAATGACTCTCTGACAGACATAATATAACCGTCACCAGAGAATGACTCTCTGACAGACATAACATAACCGTCACCAGAGAATGACTCTCTGACAGACATAACATAACCGTCACCAGAGAATGACTCTCTCTGACAGACATAACATAATCGTCACCAGAGAATGACACTCTCTGACAGACATAACATAATCGTCACCAGGTAACAAAATGGAGGAGACTGTAGCCTTAGCTGTTGAAGAACGAACGAAACAAGGTCAGTTGTGAATGTATTCAACTTTAGATTTGTTGATGCACGAGTCAGACACGAGTTGTTTGTTGTGTATGAGTTTGTATGTAAACACTGGCAGTTTGAAATCTAAGTAAACCACACCCACAACTCACGAATCATCGAAACAAAATGTGACAGAAAAATCCGGAAGCAAAGTCGCCTGCAGTAGAGCCGGAAGTTGTCAGCGACCCATAGCTGATAGCTTGCGTCAGGATTGGTGAACCAGAACCATCCAGACCTTACTCCATATCTCCGGGGTGCCTCTAGTGGCAGACTAACCTGTCTACTCTAGTCAAGCAAGAAGGGATCGAACAGGGAAAACAACACGGTACTCAAAAATGTCGTGCTGAAGTCGGATGCGTCGGGCCGAAAGGCGCAAATATAAGTTATATTGCCAACCACAACACAACGCAGACACGCCAACTTAACGTCCTTTTAAGGGCGGATGACGAAGAGGTGTACTCCTTTAGTCATCGGGCGAATGCAAGCAAGCAAGCACAGAAAAATACTTAAGATACCTTGGATAATGAAATAGAGCAATGAAGACATTTACAAGAACTGGCTGATCTCTCTCTGCGATCAAGACTCAATCAGAGCAGGATTCCAGACTCTCTCATGGCTTATAAACTGGCTTATAAACTGGCTTATAAACTGGCTTATAAACTGGCTTATAAACTGGCTTATAAACACTATTCTATACAGAAAATTAAAATGTTATGGCAACGTCAAAAGACACAGTGGGCTGGAAAGAACAATAATGGAAGGCATGGTTCCTGGGAGACGCATCGAGAGCAGACCAAGAAGAAGTTGTTTTGATGACATTATGGAGTTTAGAAGAAAGGCTTTCCTTTTGTGTCCTAATGTTCCATGTATCGAGTTTAAGATATAGAGCTTTCCTTTTGTGTCCTAATGTTCCATGTATCGAGTTTAAGATATAGAGCTTTCCTTTTGTGTCCTAATGTTCCATGTATCGAGTTTAAGATATAGAGCTTTCCTTTTGTGTCCTAATGTTCCATGTATCGAGTTTAAGATATAGAGCTTTCCTTTTGTGTCCTAATGTTCCATGTATCGAGTTTAAGATATAGAGCTTTCCTTTTGTGTCCTAATGTTCCATGTATCGAGTTTAAGATATAGAGTTTTCCTTCTGTGTCCTAATGTTCCATGTATCGAGTTTAAGAGATAGGGTTTTCCTTCTGTGTCCTAATGTTCCATGTATCGAGTTTAAGATATAATGTTCCATGTATCGAGTTCCTTCTGTGTCCTAATGTTCCATGTATCGAGTTTAAGAGATAGGGTTTTCCTTCTGTGTCCTAATGTTCCATGTATCGAGTTTAAGATATAGAGCTTTCCTTCTGTGTCCTAATGTTCCATGTATCGAGTTTAAGATATAGAGCTTTCCTTTTGTGTCCTAATGTTCCATGTATCGAGTTTAAGATATAGAGCTTTCCTTCTGTGTCCTAATGTTCCATGTATCGAGTTTAAGAGATAGGGTTTTGTTCCATGTATCGAGTTTAAGTGTCCTAATGTTCCATGTATCGAGTTTAAGATATAGAGCTTTCCTTCTGTGTCCTAATGTTCCATGTATCGAGTTTAAGATATAGAGCTTTCCTTCTGTGTCCTAATGTTCCATGTATCGAGTTTAAGATATAGAGCTTTCCTTTGTGTCCTAATGTTCCATGTATCGAGTTTAAGATATAGTTTCCTTCTGTGTCCTAATGTTCCATGTATCGAGTTTAAGATATAGAGTTTTCCTTCTGTGTCCTAATGTTCCATGTATCGAGTTTAAGATATAGAGTTTTCCTTCTGTGTCCTAATGTTCCATGTATCGAGTTTAAGAGATAGGGTTTTCCTTCTGTGTCCTAATGTTCCATGTATCGAGTTTAAGAGATAGGGTTTTCCTTCTGTGTCCTAATGTTCCATGTATCGAGTTTAAGATATAGAGCTTTCCTTCTCTGTCCTAATGTTCCATGTATCGAGTTTAAGATATAGAGCTTTCCTTTTGTGTCCTAATGTTCCATGTATCGAGTTTAAGATATAGAGCTTTCCTTCTGTGTCCTAATGTTCCATGTATCGAGTTTAAGATATAGAGCTTTCCTTCTCTAATGTTCCATGTATCGAGTTTAAGTTCCATGTATCGAGTTTAAGATATAGAGCTTTCCTTTGTGTCCTAATGTTCCATGTATCGAGTTTAAGATATAGGGTTTTCCTTCTGTGTCCTAATGTTCCATGTATCGAGTTTAAGAGATAGGGTTTTCCTTCTGTGTCCTAATGTTCCATGTATCGAGTTTAAGAGATAGGGTTTTCCTTCTGTGTCCTAATGTTCCATGTATCGAGTTTAAGAGATAGGGTTTTCCTTCTGTGTCCTAATGTTCCATGTATCGAGTTTAAGAGATAGGGTTTTCCTTCTCTGTCCTAATGTTCCATGTATCGAGTTTAAGATATAGAACTTTCCTTCTGTGTTCCTGTATCGAGTTTAAGTTCCGTGTATCGAGTTTAAGAGATAATGGTATCGTTTTCCTTCTGTGTCCTAATGTTCCATGTATCGAGTTTAAGATATAGAGCTTTCCTTTTGTGTCCTAATGTTCCGTGTATCGAGTTTAAGAGATAGGGTTTTCCTTCTCTGTCCTAATGTTCCGTGTAATGTTCGAGTTTAAGAGATAGGGTTTTCCTTCTGTGTCCTAATGTTCCATGAGATATCGAGTTTGTATCGAGTTTAAGATATAGAACTTTCCTTCTGTGTCCTAATGTTCCGTGTATCGAGTTTAAGAGATAGGGTTTTCCTTCTGTGTCCTAATGTTCCATGTATCGAGTTTAAGATATAGAGCTTTCCTTCTGTGTCCTAATGTTCCATGTATCGAGTTTAAGAGATAGGGTTTTCCTTCTCTGTCCTAATGTTCCATGTATCGAGTTTAAGATATAGAGCTTTCCTTCTGTGTCCTAATGTTCCATGTATCGAGTTTAAGATATAAGGTTTTCCTTCTGTGTCCTAATGTTCCATGTATCGAGTTTAAGATATAGAGCTTTCCTTCTGTGTCCTAATGTTCCATGTATCGAGTTTAAGATATAGAGCTTTCCTTCTCTGTCCTAATGTTCCATGTATCGAGTTTAAGAGATAGGGTTCTCCTTCTCTGTCCTAATGTTCCATGTATCGAGTTTAAGATATAGAGCTTTCCTTCTGTGTCCTAATGTTCCATGCATCGAGTATAAGATACAGGGCTTTTATTCTGTGTTGTAATGTTCCTTGTATCGAGTTTAAGAGACAGCGCTTTTATTCTGTTGTTTTATAACGAGGGTGAAACTGACATTATCGTTTGTCTGGATGATTAACTTGAAAGATAGTGCTGTCACTGTCAAGTATGGAAACAACAAACTTGGAATGCTTAGTCACTGACTGTGTCTACGGCTGGTCTGAAAGATGGGGATATCCAGATACAGACAGTAGGTTAGATATAGAAATAGAAGACTGAGAGGTAGATGCAAATCTCCACTTGATAAACAGAGAGTAGATGCAAATCTCCACTTGATAAACAGAGAGTAGATGCAAATATCCACTTGATAAACAGAGAGTAGATGCAAATATCCACTTGATAAACAGGCAGACAGATGCAAATCTCTACTTTATAAACAGAGAGTTAGATGCAAATCTCCACTTCATAAACAGAGAGTTAGATGCAAATCTCCACTTCATAAACAGAGAGTTAGATGCAAATCTCCACTTCATAAACAGAGAGTTAGATGCAAATCTCCACTTCATAAACAGAGAGTTAGATGCAAATCTCCACTTCATAAACAGAGAGTTAGATGCAAATCTCCACTTGATAAACAGAGAGTCAGATGCAAATCGCCGCTTGATAAACAGGCAGATAGATGCAAATCTCCATTTCATAAACATGCAGATAGATGCAAATCTCCACTTCATAAACAGAGAGTTAGATGCAAATCTCCACTTCATAAACAGAGAGTTAGATGTAAATCTCCACTTGATAAACAGGCAGACAGGTGCAAATCTCCACTTGATAAACAGAGAGACAGATGCAAGTCTCTACTTGATAAACAGAAAGACAAATCTCCACTTGATAAACAGAGAGACAGATCCAAATCTCCATACGATAAACAGAGAGCCAGATGCAAATCTCCATACGATAAACAAAGAGACAGATGCAAATCTCTACTTGATAAACAGAGAGACAAATCTCCACTTGATAAAAAGAGAGACAGATGCACGTCTCCACTTGATAAACAGAGAGACAAATCTCCACTTCATAAACAGAGAGACAGATGCAAGTCTCTACTTGATAAACAGAGAGACAGATGCAAGTCTCTACTTGATAAACAGAGAGACAGATGCAAGTCTCTCCTTGATAAACAGAGAGACATATGCAAATCTCCACTTGAAAAACAGAGAGACAGATGCAAGTCTCTACTTGATAAACAGAGAGACAGATGCAAGTCTCTACTTGATAAACAGAGAGACATACGCAAGTCTCTACTTGATAAACAGAGAGACAGACGCCAGTCTCTACTTGATAAACAGAGAGACAAATCTCCACTTGATAAACAGAGAGACAGATGCAAGTCTCTACTTGATAAACGGAGAGACAGATGCAAGTCTCTACTTGATAAACAGAGAGACAGATGCAAGTCTCTACTTGATAAACAGAGAGACAGATGCAAGTCTCTACTTGATAAACAGAGAGACAGATGCAAGTCTCTACTTGATAAACAGAGAGACATATGCAAATCTCCACTTGAAAAACAGAGAGACAGATGCAAGTCTCTACTTGATAAACAGAGAGACAGATGCAAGTCTCTACTTGATAAACAGAGAGACAGATGCAAGTCTCTACTTGATAAACAAAGAGACAGATGCAAGTCTCTACTTGATAAACAGAGAGACAAATGCAAGTCTCTACTTGATAAACAGAGAGACAGATGCAAGTCTCTACTTGATAAACAGAGAGACAGATGCAAGTCTCTACTTGATAAACAGAGAGACAGACGCAAGTCTCTACTTGATAAACAGAGAGACAGACGCAAGTCTCTACTTGATAAACAGAGCGACAGACGCAAGTCTCTACTTGATAAACAGAGCGACAGACGCAAGTCTCTACTTGATAAACAGAGCGACAGACGCAAGTCTCTACTTGATAAACAGAGAGGCAGACGCAAGTCTCTACTTGATAAACAGAGAGACAGATGCAAGTCTCTACTTGATAAACAGAGAGACAGATGCAAGTCTCTACTTGATAAACAGAGAGACAGACGCAAATCTCTACTTGATAAACAGAGAGACAGACGCCAGTCTCTACTTGATAAACAGAGAGACAAATCTCCACTTGATAAACAGAGAGACAGATGCAAGTCTCTACTTGATAAACAGAGAGACAGACGCAAGTCTCTACTTGATAAACAGAGAGACAGACGCAAGTCTCTACTTGATAAACAGAGAGACATACGCAAGTCTCTACTTGATAAACAGAGAGACAGACGCAAGTCTCCACTTGATAAACACAGAGACAGACGCAAGTCTCTACTTGATAAACAGAGAGACAGACGCAAGTCTCTACTTGATAAACAGAGAGACAGACGCAAGTCTCCACTTGATAAACAGAGAGACAGACGCAAGTCTCTACTTGATAAACAGAGAGACAGATGCAAGTCTCTACTTGATAAACAGAGAGACATATGCAAATCTCCACTTGAAAAACACAGAGACAGATGCAAGTCTCTACTTGATAAACAGAGAGACAGATGCAAGAGTAGTATACAATGTCAATTAGGACCGTGGAATGTGCTTCCAGAAGCACCTAAATCCTTATATAAATAGTCTACCCTCACATGGAAGCACATTTTTCCTTATATGAGAGTCTACCCTCACATGGAAGCACATTTTTTCCTTATATGAGAGTCTACCGTTTTTCCTTATATGAGAGTCTACCCGCCCATTTTTGTTCCGGTCGTGGTGCTCGTGGTGGTGGTGACCTCCCGGTGACCTCTCGTGGCGGTGGTGGTGGTGTTGTGGTGACCTCCCGCGGACAGAAGCCAGAATCTGTTTATCACTGAGAGGGAGCCCTTCTTTAGAGTAAGAGGGTCTAGCTCTAGGGATGGCTTTAGAAAGGAAATCCCTAATGGTTGGGTCAGACTTTTTCAGAGCCTGCCACTCACATTCCCACATAACTTCTACTGGGACTTTGACCTCCTCAGTTAGATAGGTGTGTATCTCACATGTTTTTTTCAACAGCTCGAACAAGGGCTTATTATTAACAGGGTTTCTATCTTTATCTTTGGTGAGGGGACAGTCTTTGTGACCATGGTACAAACAACCATGAAAATTATAGCATCTTCTATTGGATTTATCCCACCCATCCACAGGGATATTTCTAGCACCCAATCGAAACTCCCTCCCATTAAACTGAGTTTTCAACTCCACCCCTTTCTGGTGAGCGACCCACGTTAGCCACTCTCTACTTTGTTGGACATAATAGTTATCTTTTTCGACCCTAAACCCGGTCTCCATTCTTCTAATAATTGGGTAATCTGTTGGCATTGGGTTCATCAGAGCCCAAAGATACAACGCGTTGGCATCGTAACCTTGGATGGATTTGACTACCTTTCCACCCCTAATAAGCGTTTTGCCTACCTCGTGATACCTATGGAAAATTATAGAGGGACCCCCGACAATATTATCTCTAATCATTTTGTGTAGACTCGCCTGTTTGCTCGAACATAAACTAAACATTACACCCCTATCAACGGTCTTAAAAAGATACTTTAAACAAACACCCGGAACCGAAATGGCGTCTTTAAAACTGTCTACACCCCCCTCCCCATAAAAACGAACCTGCTGTTCCAAGGCTTCTAAGAATGGGACTACATCTTTGTTGTTATACCACACCAAAAAGTCCCTAAGTGTGGTCATGTTATTGTCCTTCCAGACCTTTTGGCACAGGGCGTACTCCTCCTTGGAAATGTTGGCATTTTTTAACGACGAATAAAACGTTTCGTGTGGGGGTAGTTCTGTCTCGTCCAACTTTTGGGGGTCGTCTATATATTCATAACAAAAGTAACCCTTTGTTTCACTAATCTTATAAGCCGCCAGATATTTACTATAGCTAAACCCGGGGGCTAGATAGTTTACTATATCTAAGAATTTTAGATTCGGCGTTGCAATACACATAAAGTTATTGTTTCTTTTAACTATAAACTTGAACGGTTTTGGTACTTTGTAGTCTACGTCCATTTTATCTTCCTCTTCTTCGTTAGCAGCAGCGGCTTCTTCTTCCTCTGCCATACTAGCACCTTCTTCGTCCACTTGTGGAGCGGCATCCATGAAGTGCTTTATTAAATAAGGTTTAATGACGTTGACGTCATATTTCCCCGAGTTAAACCCTATCACTGGAAGCTCTTTTAAATACTCATCAAACTTAGCTATTAACTTGTCTTTATTTAGAGCATGGAGTTGAGTAAAAATACTTTCAAACCGATCTCGCAACAACGAGTATGCCTTAGCAGCTATATCAGTGAGATAATCAAGCATCTGACTAACTAAAATTTGTGGGTCACCCTTGGTTATGAAGCATTTTGGGGCCTCCCACCCTGGGACATTTGACGCTATAGAGCAGGAAAGGGGTACGTGTTTAGCTACAAAGGTAGTCGAGTGCGTTTCTTGGGGAACATTCCCTTTATCAAAGTAACATTCATAGTCGAAGGTCGCCCTGAACGGGTAAATAAAAGACTCTGGAGTACTTATCCCTTCAGCGCTGATCGCGTCCCATACACTTTCAGGTGAAGAGTAAACCCCACCTTTATATGTCTCTACAGCCATATCCCCATTGCAAGTTTTTTCGTGCCTATCCATACGCCCAAACTTTTTCCACAGTTTCCCACATTTTCCACAAGAAAAGCTTTTACTGGCCCTGGAAAGATCGTTTATATAAAAGAAGTGGTTTTTGTAAAGTAAAAGACGAAGAGTTTCACTATAACTACTGCCACTTCTCAGGACAATACGCAAGGATTGTTGAGAATCAAACTCAAAAATATCTATGTTTATTGAAAAACAACTTTCTAAGAGAGGCATTTCGGCAAGAGTTACACCGTGCAAGTTATTTAACTTTAGAGACGGGTTAAACTGTTTGAAAAGTAGTCTCGAAGCCTTTCTAACATCTTTAACAGAGGTCCCTCTATGGATAGCTAGACAACGGAAGAAGCAGAGATTGTCATTGTAAACTTTAGAATTGGAGTCGGTTTGAAGGATATTAATACCGTAGTTGGATCCAATGTAGGGTGGGATATCTATCAGACACCCTATAGGATAATCTTGGAGTTTATAAATATAAACACTCGTACTGACTAATGCTTCTAATGTATATTTGGTTGTCTCCCTGTTTTTATTTGCATACCCTAATATATCACTTTCATTTAATCTACCAACAAACGTTTCAAAATCATTTCTGTTGTTAACTAACAGGGGTTTGTCTAACCCTGTCGCGTTATTCGAGCTGGCGTGAAAGTAACGCAGTCCCTGTGTCTCCCTATGTCTTAAAACCAGATGATGACTATAATTCACCTTGAAACGCTTTTTCTGGGCTTGGAAGATTGGGTTTACAAGGGTCTTCCAATCTATAGGAGTATCAGGTTGATGAAATATAGTGTATGTGTCCATGTATTTGGTCCTACGTTCATGTGTTCTAATAGCTAACCAGTTGTTCTTATATAACATCTTAATAGCTTGAGGTAACTTATTTAAAGAGTCTATTTCATTAATAAGTCTTGGTCTCTTTGAGGGTTCTTGAGTCGAACTCTTTACTCCCCGCTTGCGTGAGGTTGTCGATACAAGTGGGCCTGGTAGCGTTGATGATGGTGTTGAGGTGTCCACAGCTATGTCATGGCTAGCAAGATGCACTCGCAGATGGCTTGCCCCAGTGAATATGTGTTGACAGATGTGGCAGATATGTGGGTTAACACTGGTCTCTTTAGAAGGTACTTGATCGGCTGACACAGGAGTTGGTGACGCTGGAACTACTGAGACAAGAGATACAGGATGCTCTGTCTTGATATGTCTGGCAAGGCTGTCTACTCTTGTATATATTCGTTCACAAACATCACATTTGTATTCCTGACGCCCATGTACACTAGCAACATGGCGTTTTAGGTCTCGGCTCCGGGTGAAAGTTTTGGCACAGATATGACAAATGTTAGACATCTGTAGAAAAGAAATTGAAACATTACAAGAAAAGAAAACAAGAAAAGTAAACAACGAGAACTATCGAAATTAGGTTACAAAAGTAACACGTGGATACTAAAAACCAACTTAGTGAAATTAGGTCACAAAAGTAACACGTGGATACTAAACAACCAACTTATCGAAAATAGGTTACTAAAGTAACATACTATAACATTAAAGATCTAATATAACACTTACTTTTTATGTGTTTGAAGGTACAAGACACATCCGTCGGCAACAACTGTAAGCGAAAGTCTGATTACAAGCTTCACAGTCGCGTTATATATACGCCAGAAACACCGGAAGTGTTACTAAAAATAGAACTGACCGCTGATGCAATACCGGAAGTGTTACTAAAAATAGCTTTTGACTGCTGACGGGATACCCGTGGAGTTTCTAAAAATAGATTTTGACCTATGATGCAATACCAGGCGACTTTATATGAGTTTTTCCCCTTGACCCTTTATGAGGGGACGCCCATGAAACTGTTAGAAATAGTAAATTTACACTCTAGACATACCCCAAACTTTATATTAAGCATCCCCGTATCAAGAAGTTACATAAAAAGCACTTTTGAAATTACTACCCCTGTACCCATTTTTGGCGGTTACGCCCACGAAACTGTTAAAAATAGTAAATTTAACATCTAGACATACCCCAAACTTTATATTAAGCATCCCAATATCAAGAATTTACATAAAAACAAAGTTTGAAATTACTACCCCTGTACCCATTTTTAGCGGTTACGCCCATGAAACTGTTAAAAATAGTAAATTTAACATATAGACATACCCCATACTTTATATTAAGCATCCCCATATCAAGAATTTACATAAAAACAAAGTTTGAAATTACTACCCCTGTACCCATTTTTGGCGGTTACGCCTATGAAACTGTTAAAAATAGTAAATTTAACATCTAGACATACCCCAAACTTTATATTAAGCATCCCCATATCAAGAATTTACATAAAAACAACGTTTGAAATTACTACCCCTGTACCCATTTTTGGCGGTTACGCCCATGAAACTGTTAAAAATAGTAAATTTAACATCTAGACATACGCCAAACTTTATATTAAGCATCCCCATAACAAAAATTTACATAAAAACAACTTTTGAAATTACTACCCCTGTACCCATTTTTGGCGGTTACGCCCATGAAACTGTTAAAAATAGTCAAATTAACACCTAGACATACCCCAAACTTTATATTAAGCATCCCCATAACAAAAATTTACATAAAAACAACTTTTGAAATTACTACCCCTGTACCCATTTTTGGCGGTTACGCCCATGAAACTGTTAAAAATAGTCAAATTAACACCTAGACATACCCCAAACTTTATATTAAGCATCCCCATAACAAAAATTTACATAAAAACAACTTTTGAAATTACTACCCCTGTACCCATTTTTGGCGGTTACGCCCATGAAATCGATAAAAAAATTGAAGTTTAACCTATTGGCATACATCAAACATAATATGTGACACGCCCATGTATCAAATTTGCCTAAAAAATCAACCAAAAATTAGTAGTATATTGCCAGTGATTGACCAGGAAGACTCTCATATAAGGAAAAACGGTAGACTCTCATATAAGGAAAAAATGTGCTTCCATGTGAGGGTAGACTCTCATATAAGGAAAAATGTGCTTCCATGTGAGGGTAGACTATTTATATAAGGATTTAGGTGCTTCTGGAAGCACATTCCACGGTCCTAATTGACATTGTATACTACTTGCAAGTCTCTTCTTGATAAACAGAGAGACATACGCAAGTCTCTACTTGATAAACAGAGAGACAGATGCAAGTCTCTACTTGATAAACAGAGAGACAGATGCAAGTCTCTACTTGATAAACAGAGAGACAGATGCAAGTCTCTATTTGATAAACAGAGAGACAGACGCAAGTCTCTACTTGATAAACAGAGAGACAGACGCAAGTCTCTACTTGATAAACAGAGAGACAGACGCAAGTCTCTACTTGATAAACAGAGAGACAGATGCAAGTCTCTACTTGATAAACAGAGAGACATATGCAAGTCTCTACTTGATAAACAGAGAGACATATGCAAGTCTCTACTTGATAAACAGAGAGACAGATGCAAGTCTCTACTTGATAAACAGAGAGACAGACGCAAGTCTCTACTTGATAAACAGAGAGACAGATGCAAGTCTCTACTTGATAAACAGAGAGACAGATGCAAGTCTCTACTTGATAAACAGAGAGACAGACGCAAGTCTCTACTTGATAAACAGAGAGACATATGCAAGTCTCTACTTGATAAACAGAGAGACAGACGCAAGTCTCTACTTGATAAACAGAGAGACAGACGCAAGTCTCTACTTGATAAACAGAGAGACAGACGCAAGTCTCTACTTGATAAACAGAGAGACAGACGCAAGTCTCTACTTGATAAACAGAGAGACAGACGCAAGTCTCTACTTGATAAACAGAGAGACAGATGCAAGTCTCTACTTGATAAACAGAGAGACAGATGCAAGTCTCTACTTGATAAACAGAGAGACAGATGCAAGTCACTACTTGATAAACAGAGAGACAGATGCAAGTCTCTACTTGATAAACAGAGAGACAGACGCAAGTCTCTACTTGATAAACAGAGAGACAGATGCAAGTCTCTACTTGATAAACAGAGAGACAGACGCAAGTCTCTACTTGATAAACAGAGAGACAGATGCAAGTCTCTACTTGATAAACAGAGAGACAGACGCAAGTCTCTACTTGATAAACAGAGAGACATATGCAAGTCTCTACTTGATAAACAGAGAGACAGATGCAAGTCTCTACTTGATAAACACAGTGACAGACGCAAGTCTCTACTTGATAAACACGTGAAGTGACAAACCGAGCTTCTGTTGAGGAAGACGACATACTTGTTCAGCTCTAGATTTTATCATTTCAACTTGGGACTCTATCCTCTCTCTCTCTCTCTCTCTCTCTATCTATCTATCTATCTATCTATCTATCTCTCTCTCTCTCTCTCTCTCTCTCTCTCTCTCTTCACTTTATCTTATACACCAACATGGGAATCTCTCCTCTCCTCTCTCTCTCTCTCTCTCTCTCTCTTCACTTTATCTTATACACCAACATGGGAATCTCTCCTCTTCTCTCTCTCTCTCTCTCTCTCTCTCTCTCTCTCTTCACTTTATCTTACACCAACATGGGAATATCTCTCTCTCTCTTCACTTTATCTCATACACCAAAATGGGAATCTCTCTTCTCTCTCTCTCTCTTCACTTTATCTTATACACCAACATGAGAATATATCTCTCTCTCTCTCTTTCTCTCTCTCTCTCTTCACTTTATCTTATACACCAACATGGGAATCTCTCCTCTCTCTCTCTCTCTCTCTCTTCACTTTGTCTTATTCACCAGCGTGGGAATCTCTCCTCTCTCCTCTTCTCTCTCTCTCTCTCTCTTCACTTTATCTTAGACACCAACATGGGAATCTCTCCTCTCTATCTTCACTTTATCTTAGACACCAACATGGGAATCTCTCCTCTCTATCTTCACTTTATCTTATACACCAACATGGAAATCTCTCTCTCTCATCACTTTATCTTATACACCAACATGGGAATCTCTCCTCTCTATCTTCATTTTATCTTATACACCAACATGGGAATCTCTCCTCTCTCCTCTCCTCTCTCTCTCTCTCTCTCACTCTTCACTTTATCTTATACACCAACATGGGAATCTCTCCTCTCTCTCTTCATTTTATCTTATACACCAACATGGGAATCTCTCCTCTCTCCTCTCCTCTCTCCTCTCCTCTCTCTCTCTCTCTCTTTCTCTCTTCACGTTATCTTAGACACCAACATGGGAATCTCTCTACTCTTTCTTCACTTTATCTTATACACCAACATGGGAATCTCTCCTCTCTCTCTCTCTTCACTTTATCTTATATACCAACATGGGAATCTCTCTCTCTCTCATCACTTTATCTTATACACCAACATGGGAATCTCTCCTCTCTCTCTCTTCACTTTATCTTATACACCAACATGGGAATCTCTCCTCTCTCTCTCTCTTCACTTTATCTTATACACCAACATGGGAATCTCTCCTCTCTCTCTCTCTTCACTTTATCTTATACACCAACATGGGAATCTCTCTCTCATCACTTTATCTTATACACCAACATGGGAATCTCTCCTCTCTCTCTCTCTTCACTTTATCTTATACACCAACATAGGAATCTCTCCTCTCTCTCTCTCTTCACTTTATCTTATACACCAACATGGGAATCTCTCCTCTCTCTCTCTCTTCACTTTATCTTATACACCAACATAGGAATATCTCCTCTTTCTCTTCACTTTATCTTAAACACCAATATGGGAATCTCTCTCTCTCATCACTTTATCTTATACACCAACATGGGAATCTCTCCTCTTTCTCTTCACTTTATCTTATACACCAACATGGGAATCTCTCCTCTCTCCTTTCCTCTCTCTCTCTCTCTCTCTCTCTCTCTCTCACTTTATCTTATACACCAACATGGGAATTTCTCCTCTCTCTCTCTCTCTCTCTCTCTTCACTTTATCTTATACACCAACATGGGAATCTCTCCTCTCTCTTCACTTTATCTTATACACCAACATGGGAATCTCTCCTCTCTCTCTCTCTCTCTCTTCACTTTATCTTATACACCAACATGGGAATCTCTCCTCTCTCTGGTGTATAAGATAAAGTGAAGAGAGAGAGGAGAGATTCCCATGGTAATCTCTCTCTCATCACTTTATCTTATCTCTGGTGTATAAGATAAAGTGAAGAGAGAGAGAGGAGAGATTCCCATGTTGGTGTATAAGATAAAGTGAAGAGAGAGAGAGGGGAGAGATTCCCATGTTGGTGTATAAGATAAAGTGAAGAGAGAGAGAGAGAGGAGAGATTCCCATGTTGGTGTATAAGATAAAGTGAAGAGAGAGAGAGAGAGAGAGAGAGGAGAAATTCCCATGTTGGTGTATAAGATAAAGTGAAGAGAGAGAGGAGAGATTCCCATGTTGGTGTATAAGATAAAGTGAAGAGAGAGAGAGAGAGGAGAGATTCCCATGTTGGTGTATAAGATAAAGTGAAGAGAGAGAGGAGAGATTCCCATGTTGGTGTATAAGATAAAGTGAAGAGAGAGAGGAGAGATTCCCATGTTGGTGTATAAGATAAAGTGAAGAGAGAGAGAGAGAGGAGAAATTCCCATGTTGGTGTATAAGATAAAGTGAAGAGAGAGAGGAGAGATTCCCATGTTGGTGTATAAGATAAAGTGAAGAGAGAGAGAGAGAATGGTAATCTCTCTCTCTCATCACTTTATCTTATACACCAACATGGGAATCTCTCCTCTCTCTCTCTCTCTCTCTCTCTCTCTCTCTCTCACTTTATCTTATACACCAACATGGGACACACAAATAACAGTCAAGTTCTCAACCAGCTGCCTGGAATTGACATTAGATCCATTAAGATGAAGGTAAACATGTAACCAACCTGCACCATCAAAGCAAGAAACAGAACGGAATGGTGTTCCATGGTAGTTATCCTTCGATGCGGAGACGGCACTCAATGATGATGAAACATGACAAACGTTATGTTGCCGTCAGTTGTCGAGAATCGTCTCCCTTGACGTGATCAGCCAACCCGTTAAACATACAATTCCTGGTTTTCCTTTAGTATGTATCTACAAAATGTATATTTTATCATACAAATATTACTTCTTCCTCTTTATTCTTCTTCTTTTTTTACCTTCTTCTTTCCTTCCCCGTTTGGCTTTCAGCGTCATGGGGAGATATAATTTGCGGTCTTTTGCTCTTCTGTTAGCCTATGCTGCTGCTATGTTTCCTAGTGTTTCTAATATTCTTTCAAATCCATCTTTTGCTCTTCTGTTAGCCTATGCTGCTGCTATGTTTCCTAGTGTTTCTAATATTCTTTCAAATCCATCTTTTGCTGCTCTTCTGTTAGCCTATGCTGCTGCTATGTTTCCTAGTGTTTCTAATATTCTTTCAAATCCATCTTTTGCTGCTCTTCTGTTAGCCTATGCTGCTGCTATGTTTCCTAGTGTTTCTAATATTCTTTCAAATCCATCTTTTGCTGCTCTTCTGTTAGCCTATGCTGCTGCTATGTTTCCTAGTGTTTCTAATATTCTTTCAAATCCATCTTTTGCTGCTCTTCTGTTAGCCAATGCTGCTGCTATGTTTCCTAGTGTTTCTAATATTCTTTCAAATCCATCTTTTGCTGCTCTTCTGTTAGCCTTTGCTGCTGCTATGTTTCCTAGTGTTTCTAATATTCTTTCAAATCCATCTTTTGCTGCTCTTCTGTTAGCCTATGCTGCTGCTATGTTTCCTAGTGTTTCTAATATTCTTTCAAATCCATCTTTTGCTGCTCTTCTGTTAGCCTATGCTGCTGCTATGTTTCCTAGTGTTTCTAATATTCTTTCAAATCCATCTTTTGCTCTTCTGTTAGCCTATGCTGCTGCTATGTTTCCTAGTGTTTCTAATATTCTTTCAAATCCATCTTTTGCTCTTCTGTTAGCCTATGCTGCTGCTATGTTTCCTAGTGTTTCTAATATTCTTTCAAATCCATCTTTTGCTGCTCTTCTGTTAGCCTATGCTGCTGCTATGTTTCCTAGTGTTTCTAATATTCTTTCAAATCCATCTTTTGCTGCTCTTCTGTTAGCCTATGCTGCTGCTATGTTTCCTAGTGTTTCTAATATTCTTTCAAATCCATCTTTTGCTGCTCTTCTGTTAGCCTATGCTGCTGCTATGTTTCCTAGTGTTTCTAATATTCTTTCAAATCCATCTTTTGCTGCTCTTCTGTTAGCCTATGCTGCTGCTATGTTTCCTAGTGTTTCTAATATTCTTTCAAATCCATCTTTTGCTGCTCTTCTGTTAGCCAATGCTGCTGCTATGTTTCCTAGTGTTTCTAATATTCTTTCAAATCCGTCTTTTGCTGCTCTTCTGTTAGCCTTTGCTGCTGCTATGTTTCCTAGTGTTTCTAATATTCTTTCAAATCCATCTTTTGCTCTTCTGTTAGCCTATGCTGCTGCTATGTTTCCTAGTGTTTCTAATATTCTTTCAAATCCATCTTTTGCTCTTCTGTTAGCCTATGCTGCTGCTATGTTTCCTAGTGTTTCTAATATTCTTTCAAATCCATCTTTTGCTCTTCTGTTAGCCTATGCTGCTGCTATGTTTCCTAGTGTTTCTAATATTCTTTCAAATCCATCTTTTGCTCTTCTGTTAGCCTTTGCTGCTGTTATGTTTCCTAGTGTTTCTAATATTCTTTCAAATCCATCTTTTGCTGCTCTTCTGTTAGCCTATGCTGCTGCTATGTTTCCTAGTGTTTCTAATATTCTTTCAAATCCATCTTGACGTGGTCTATCCTTGAATCTCGTGTTCTCTCAACATTTATTGAAGGCTCGTTGTGTTGTGTTTTGGTCTTTCTGTCTTATCACTTGGTCAAACCATTTTATCCGTTGTTTCTTTATGTAATTTATGGCGGGGTTATACTTAGCTTTTTTTTCTCAGTTTTTCATTTCTATTCTTATCTCTCGATCTGTTTCCTGTCTTTCTTCTAACACATTTCATCTCGGTTATGGTTAATTTTTTTTATGTTCTTGAGTAGAGTCCAGGTCTGGCATTGGTAGTTCAGCGTTGGAATAAAGGTTATGTTGTAAAGTGCCCGTTTTGTATTCATCTGTAATTGTGTAATGTGTAAGTTCATGATTGTGCTTACATATTTCAGGAGAGCTAGAAGTTGAGATCAGTTACGGAGCAGAGGCAGACCTGCACAAACATCTCAATGGCTGTCTCAAAAACCCAGGTCACGTTAAATTTGTACCCGTAGACGAATTTAATTTGGACCATCTCCCTCCTGGATGTCGGGACAAAGACCTACTAGAATTGGTCCAAGCTCTGTCAGATCTAACTGTCCGTGTGTCGGTCAAGTACGTCAGTGAGAGGCGACCTGCCATTGATCCCATCACTGGCAAAGCTTACCCATTCTACGACAGAAGAGGAACAGATATTTTGAGATATGGATCTGGGTATGTGTACTTCGTTGACAGATATCCGGACGAATTTGGCCGCTACACATCCTGTGTGTGCATCAAATGTTTGACCTCTCCCACGCCAGGAGTCTGCGAGTGTGATGGATGTTTAGAATCTGATCCACCCAGAACGTGCCAGTGTCACGAATGTCTGAAATCTCCAACACCAAAAACCAGATTTGCTCACATCGTCATGCTGACAGCTGTTCATGTTGTCTACGACGATCTGGAGGGCGCTGACACCACGTGCCATCTCTTCTTTAACAACGGTGGCACGCCCATGAAGTGCAAAGATTGCGTAGCTCTCAAGGGCATGTTCCGTGTGAGGAGTTTTGATGACAGAGACTGGTGTGAGATGACATTTGTGACCCACGACATGGACCTGGCAGACAAGCTGGAGAAGATGTACCAAAGATGGGAGCATATCACGGAACTGCTAGAGGACAAGTACCGACCACTCTTGTCTGAGAGGAAACCTCCGTCGGCATCATCGGCTGATCCTGTACCTGAAGAATTGAAAGCCTTGACCCTGATCGTGTCCCACCCTCACGGATGTAGCAAGCAGGTCAGTGTTGGCAAATACACAAACAGAAAGGTCAGAGTTCGCGATGAAAGGAGTGACGATGAAAATGAGATGGTTAACTACATGTACTCGACACCATCTTGTCCTGGGTCTAGCGGGGCGCCCGTCGTTGTCCTGGCCAGGAGCTGGTGTGGTATGTACGACACCCACATCCACAGTGGTGGACACACCGAGCCAACCGATGGGCAGTCCAACTATAGCTGTTATGGGGCAGAGATTATGTCTGACGGGTCAGCGGAGTGAACCGATGGGCAATTCCATAGGTCAGAATTGGTCCTATATAGCACCGAGGAACTCTCTTTCTCACTTCTATTGACATAGACTCGTTGCATAAGATGTTTTTCATTTTCTGAAATGCTATTTTGGCCTGAGCTATTCTGCTTTTTATTTCTGTGATGCATCTTCCATCTGATGTTATTATTGTGCCCAAGTATTTGACGCGTTGCACTTGTTTCAGATTTGTTTCGTTTATTTGTATATTGTACGACAGTGAGTTATTACTGGAGATTGATGAGTTTATGAGAAGTCGTTTTTTTCTGAATGAGCCAATTTGAGTCTTGTTTTTGAATGGGTTAGTCAGGTACCTATTTTCCGAGGGAGTTAGTCAATAAATAGTCGGATTTTGGAGTAAATTAGTCACGAGGATTATGGCTTGAGATTAATTTTGACAAATAAAGACTACAATATGTAAATGATCATATGAATAAATTGGGTTTACGGTTACAATGTGTTTTGTTGATTTTATGTGAACAATATGTTATTGTACGTATGACGTATGTGAACGTTTTGATTTAGTGTCTACACAAGGATTCTTTTATTGTACATATGACGTATGTGAACGTTTTGATTTAGTGTCTACACAAGACTTCTTTTGTTGTACATATGACGTATGTCAACGTTTTGATTTAGTGTCTACACAAGACTTCTTTTGTTGTACATATGACGTATGTGAACTTTTTGATTTAGTGTCTACACAAGACTTCTTTTGTTGTACATACGACGTATGTGAACGTTTTGATTTAGTGTCTACACAAGACTTCTTTTGTTGTACATATGACGTATGTCAACGTTTTGATTTAGTGTCTACACAAGACTTCTTTTGTTGTACATATGACGTATGTGAACTTTTTGATTTAGTGTCTACACAAGACTTCTTTTGTTGTACATATGACGTATGTGAACTTTTTGATTTAGTGTCTACACAAGACTTCTTTTGTTGTACATATGACGTATGTGAACTTTTTGATTTAGTGTCTACACAAGACTTCTTTTGTTGTACATATGACGTATGTGAACTTTTTGATTTAGTGTCTACACAAGACTTCTTTTGTTGTACATATGACGTATGTCAACGTTTTGATTTAGTGTCTACACAAGACTTCTTTTGTTGTACATATGACGTATGTCAACGTTTTGATTTAGTGTCTACACAAGACTTCTTTTGTTGTACATATGACGTATGTCAACGTTTTGATTTAGTGTCTACACAAGACTTCTTTTGTTGTACATATGACGTATGTCAACGTTTTGATTTAGTGTCTACACAAGACTTCTTTTATATAAAAAAAAATTTGGAGGGCAAGATGAACGACATCAACAAAGAGCTTGAGAGCCTGTCAGCGACGCATAGCTGATGGCTTGCACCAGGATTAGTGAACCAGAACTATCCAGACCCTACTCCACCTCTTCGTGGTGCCTACAGTTCTGAATAACCAGTCTAGTTTGGTCAAGCCAGTAGAGATTGAGAACGGAAGAAAGTTCTTCTTCCTCTTCTACCTTTCAGCTCCCTGTGGAGCATAGGTCTTCAACAAACACTTTCAGCTCCCTGTGGAGCATAGGTCTTCAACAAACACTTTCAGCTCCCTGTGGAGCATAGGTCTCCAACAAACACTTTCAGTTCCCTGTGGAGCATAGGTCTTCAACAAACACTTTCAGCTCTCTGTGGAGCATAGGTCTTCAACAAACACTTTCAGCTCTCTGTGGAGCATAGGTCTTCAACAAACACTTTCCAAGTCGTTCTGTTTCTTGCCATTCTTTTAAGATAATTCCATGTCTTCCCCATCATCTTCATCTCTGCATCTGTCTGTCTTCTCCAAGAATTTATTGGTATTCCTCTTTGTCTTTTCCCCAGGGGATTCCAAAAAAGGGCCTGTTGTGTAATACTCTTGGCTTCCGTAGTGTGTGTCTCATCCCGCGCCATCGTCTTCGTTGTATCTCTTTATCCACTGGTGTTTGACTGGTACATTTCCATAATTCTATGTTAGTGACTTTGTCCTGCCATTTCCATCCTTTTATTCTGCGTAAGCATCCATTAATGAAAATCTGTATCTTCATGATTGTTAATTTTGTTGTTCTCCATGTTTCACACCCATATAATAGGACTGACTTAACATTGGAGTTGAAAATGTTATTTTGTATTTAGCCTAATTTCTTTGGACTTCCACATGTTTCCCAGTGCAACAAAAGCTCCTCTTGCTTTTGATATCCTTATTCAAGGAGAAAGAGAGATCGAGAAGGAAGAAGCTTGGTACTAAAAAATATCATGCTGAAGTCGGAGGTACGGGACCGAAAGGAGCAAATACCACAGTTCTACTGCAAACCCAAAGACTAATGAGAGCAACATTTAAAACAACCAAAAACAAAATAAAATTACACATTATCCAATGCTATGCACCAACCAACGATAAGGATGAATTAGTTAAAGAAAAGAAGAGACTGCAAACCACAACACGGGATCCACGCCCACTTAACGTCCTTTTAAGGGCGGATGACGAATGAGTGTGTATGTGCCTTTTATCATCGGGTGAAAGCAAAGAAGAAAAAGAAGAAATAAAATTGTATATTGATGTGCTTCTTCTATTCACTCTTCTGGCGCACAGTTCACTCAGAGACCACTCCTCTTTAACATGACGTTATCACAGCTTATCACTGCACTCCGGACACACTCATAGGTGCTCCGGGATTCTCCTCAATGTGCCCATATGCATGCTGAGGACTAACTGAGCCAGTTCGGTGTTGACAGGTCGTTCTTTCATAGCACGGGTCTGTTCTGATAATGGCAACCTTCACCTTCAACTCACCAAGTGAATCTACTCTATGTTGTCACACAATAGCCCATATCTGAGAATCTGTTGAGTTCACTCAGTCTCCATGTGTGTTAATCTATTACCCTTATGACTCACTCAACAACTCCTGTATGTGGATCTACTACCCTAATGACTCACTCAACAACTCCCGTATGTGGATCTATTGCTCTAATGACTCACTCAACAGCTCCTGTATGTGGATCTACTATCCTAATGACTCACTCAACAATTCCTGTATGTGGATCTACTACCCTAATGACTCACTCAACAACTCCTGTATGTGGGTCTACTACTCTAATGACTCACTCAACAACTCATGTGTGTTTATCTATTGCTCTAATGACTCACTCAACAACTCATGTATGTTTATCTACTACTCTAATGACTAACTCAACAACTCCTGTATGTGGATCTATTGCTCTAATGACTCACTCAACAACTCATGTATGTTTATCTACTACTCTAATGACTCACTCAACAACTCCTGTATGTGGGTCTACTACTCTAATGACTCACTCAACAACTCCTGTATGTTTATCTATTGCTCTAATGACTCACTCAACAACTCATATATGTTTATCTATTGCTCTAATGACTCACTCAACAACTCATGTAAACAAAATAATACCACACCTGCTGGTAGAGGTGATCATGTCTCTTTACAGCTTTCGATCACGACAGTTATTTACCATTTCTGTTGTTGACCTTCTGACATGCCATTCTCTTTACTCTTAAACTGTCTGGTATCATTTCTCTTTGCTTCCCTTTATCTCTTCGTCCCTGAATTTTCCCAGTTATTACAATATATTATAGTGGTTTTTCCTTTCTCATTGCGTGGCCAACAAATAATGTTTGTTTCTTCCTAATATTGGAAATTAGCTCTCCTTTTGTTTTGGCCAACTTCAGAACGTTTTCATTGCTCTTCTTAGTTGCTCATGATACTCACAACATTCTTCTGTAAAACCACATTTCTACAGACCCCAGTGATTTTCTTGTCTGTTGTCTTATTGTCCATGATTCACATTCATATGTTAAGACTGGCTCTACATTACATTTAAGAACTCTTTTTCTTGTTTCTATTGTCAAAAAAATGGATTGCATAGTATCTTCCTCATTTTTTGGAAAGCTCCTTTTGTCTGAGATATCCTACATCTCACCTCTTTTGTACATCTTCCGTCTGAGGTTAACAAAGTTCCCAGATAGTTAAATTCATTTACCTGTTTTAATATTGTTCCACTTGTCTTTATTGTGTATTGCGGTGATTTCTTTTTTTTTCCTTGTTGTTACCATTACTTCTGTAGCAGAGATAGAATCAAGATGCAGCAAGACTTGTCAAATCATTGGACAGTTATCGCCACTATTGTCCAACAAAGAAATAACTCTGGAGGCAAAACGAGCACTATACAATACAATCTTCATCCCAACGTTGTGCTACCAATGCCAGACCTGGACCCTAGATGCAAGAACAATAAGAAAAATAACCTCTACAGAGATGAAATGTGTTAGACGAATGACAGGAAACAGTCTGAGAGATAAGATCAGAAATGAAGACTTGAGAAAAAAAGCTAGGAATAGCCCCCGCCATAGAATATATAAGGAAACAACTGATAAAATGGTTTGGCCGCGTGACAAGGCAGAAAGAACAAAACACAACACAACGAGCCTTTAACAAACGTTGTGAGAATACCAGACTCAATTGTCGACCACGAAAAAGATGGATCGATGGAATATTAGAAGCACTAGGAAACATAACAGCAGCAGAGGCGAACAGAAGAGCAAAAGACCGCAAATTATATCTTCCCTCGACGCTGAAATGCAGATGAGGAAGGAAAGAAGAAGAAGAAGAATTACTTCTGTCTTTTTGTTATTAAGGCTGAGTCCTTTATTTTTGCTTTCTTTCACTATGATGTCTAACATTTCTTGTAACTCATTTTCACTCTTAGCGATTAATACTGTATTATCAGCATACCTTAGATTGTTTATATTATGAACTCCAATTGTTATTCCAGGCATGTCCCTTATGGATCTTAAAATAATTTCACTATAAGTATTAAGCAAATCTGGTGACAGCACACAACCTTGTCTAACACCCTGTTTTATTTGTTGAACCATTCTCAATTGATTTCCAGTAATTTTTTGATGGCCGCTGTTTGTGGCCCGTACATGTTCTTTATTATTTTTAGACCTTATGCTGTCTTCGTTTATTCCTTCTAAAATTGTGATTATTTCTTGGTGTTTTATTTTTTCAAATGCTTTGATATAATCTTTGAAACATAGGTATAGATCTGTTTTCACCTCCATGGCTCTTTCTACTAAAGATCTTATGATGTATACGGCATTGCTCGTTCCTTTACCTCTAACAAAACCACACTGTTCATCGCTAACTTCTGGACTGATTTTGTTTCGCACTCTTCATGTGATGATTCTTAGTAATATCTTAGTCATGTGAATCATAAGGCTTAGTGTGCGATGATCATCACGTTCAATCGCATCATATTTCTTTTGGTAGGGCTATGAATATTGATTTTAGCAAGTCTTCTTGTATATTGTTAAAGCATAAAAATGCGAAGCTGCAGTAAAGCTGAATGTGATGACAAATTATATATCTGATGTTGTCGATATCTTTCAATATTTTTGTTATTATTTTTATTCCAAAATCACCTATGGCTTCAATATCTTCTTTAGTTATATTATCTTGTCCAGGAGATAACACTATCATCAAACGATAAGCTCTGTATCAACGCAATTGCTTAATGAGAAAGAACGCAAATAAGCCACCCACTCTCGTCTCTCAGTCCAGGAAAACCCAATTTGATATTTGATGACGCCATTCACCTCTTCTGGAAGTACCCAAGCTATTTTTAGCACACCAACGAACGGGAAACTCCGATTGGCCATACTCGTTCTGCTAATTGTCTTGTGAGACCGTGTAAACGTTTCTGGTAATCCCAGGGTGGCATATCTCTCTCTACGTCATCTACATAGTCTACATTAAGTTCATCTCCCTGTGGAAATAACATCACAGTCTTTGTCAGTAATCCAGAAATAAGGTAATTCATAACATAAAGTATATTATTATTATTACTATTATTATATGTGAGTATATACCGGACGAAAATATAAACATTTATATATTCAGTGTGGTGTGTTCAGGCAACACAACAGAACATCTAAGAGGTGGAGGAATACTAATTTAAAAAGATAGCTACAAAAATATATATAAGTACCCACTGGACATACAATGATAATATTATACTACTCAAAATGAAAACAAAACAATTCGGCATAGCAATAATACAGAACGAAGAGACAATTCAAACAAGACAAATGAGATTGTTGGGGCATGTTAAAAAAACACAACAGCCTACTAAAAGTAATATAGGAAGGGAAAATACAAGGTAAACAAGGTAGAGGCAGACCAAGACTAACATGGGCGAGTAACATCAAAAGATAGTCAGTCTATGACAAACTGCACCATTAAAGCAAGAGACAGAGCGGAATGGGGCTCCATGGTAGCCAATCTTTTACATAACGGCCTCAATGATGACGATTATTATTATTGCTATGAATGTGTGGTCCCATTTTAAGAAGTAAGTTATAAAGGGCGGTAATTATTGTTAAAGTTGAACTGCTAGATCATTTTGTTGATGAATGATTTCACCATAGATCTTCTTCTTCTTTTCTCTTCTCACTGATACCTAAAAGGTGTCGTGGTTATCTCATTTGTCGTTCTTGTGCTGCTCGAACTGTCTGAATTAGTGATTTTCCTTTGTTGTTACATGTCTCTGTCACTGCATCTATCCATCTTCTTCTTTTCTCTTTTCACTGATACCTAAAAGGTGTCGTGGTTATCTCATTTGTCATTCTTGAGCTGCTCGAACTGTCTGAATTAGTGATTTTTCTTTGTTGTTACATGTCTGTATCACTGCATCTATCCAGAGCCGTCTTTACACCATTTTGGGCCCCTGGGCATACAAATAGTGTTGGGCCCCTGGGCAAAGAAAGAGTGCTTCCCCCCCCCCCCGGAGGAATAAAAAAATAAATGGTTGATAATATTAAAAATGATGTATTATTTATTTTATTGTCACTATATTAATTTCAACAAAATTGTTATTAAAACGTGCTGTATAGCTGCAACAATAATCAACATTAAACATGAAAAACAGAGAAAAGAGATTTTTTTTGCATGTTTTAAAGTATTACAAATTTAATCAGGGGCCCCCAGGCACGGCTTATAGAGGGCCGGAGCGAGAGTTGGAAGTAATTGATAAACTTAAAGGTCCCGTTCGCATATAAACATAAAATTATGAGATTTTTATAAAATAATACTAAATTTTATACCGGTTTTCCGAAACCCTACAACATATTCGTATGGGGCCCCTATGATCGTGGACCCCCGGTCAAATGCCCAACGGGCCTATGTGTTAAGGCGGCACTGCATTTATCCATCTTCTTCTTTTCTCTTTCACTGATACCTTAAAGGTGTCGTGGTTTATATCATTTGTCGTTCTTGAGCTGCTCGAACTGTCTGAATTAGTGATTTTCCTTTGTTGTTACATGTCTCTGTCACTGCATCTATCTTCTTCTGGGTTTTCCTCTTTGTCTTTTTACATGCATTCTCGAGAAGAACGCCCGTGATGGTGATTGGTAAGGATTCGGATTCATTCTGACCAGGTGGCCCAACTATTTAAGTTGTTGTTCTATATATTCTTGGCAGGGTTTTATTCCTACCATTTTTCTTATGGTTTCAATGGATGGAATTCTACTTTTCTAGCACAAACAGTCACTGTTTCCGTTCGAATTTGATCACAAATAAATCCGTTCGAAATCACACACAAGAACACTTGAATTTCTTTTTAACTACGGGCAATGAAAAGTAAGTTATAAAGGGCGGTAATTATTTGTAAAGTTGAACTAGTAGATCATTTTGTTGATGTATCAAGAGTCCACCATATATAACTAACAAATATTGTGTGAATGTAATTTGTTCACGTTACAGGTACGTCCGTGCTACAATTCTTATGCCACAAAAAGTAATACTAAAGTAGGGTTATTATGATTTTTAATTGTGACTTTTAGTGAATGAAATCCTCATTTGTGTATGTTGTTTTATATGTAGTCTATGTCTTGTGTTCTTTTGTTTTATGGTCAAGGAAAAAAATGCATAAAAATGCGAAACTGCAGCAGAGCTGATTGTAAGGGGAAATGGAAAAATAAAAATTGAAATAAATATATAGAAAAACGGTGTGGTTAAAGCTATACGTAAAAAGTAAAAGTAAAGTAAAGTAAAGTACCCCCGTCCCGCCAAGTGGCGTATAGGGAAAATGGTATTAGTGACCATAAATTTTACAGACCTTCGGCACATGATTTTTGGGGTAATGTGGTCGGTATTACGCCCGTGCCGCTTTACTTTCCCTGAAAAAAATCCGGTACCCTTTTAAGGCTGGGTGAACCCGGAAGCCGTCGGTTGGAATCGAACCCTACTTCTTGTCCTTTGTAGTCAGTTCACTAACCACTGAGCTATCGCGACTCCCAGCTCTGGCACTGAGTGTGGCCTGACTCCGGACAAAGAGGACATCGCCACGTTTGTTCTCATTCCTTAAGAAAAGAGGATGAGAATGGGTGGGACAATGGAGTATATATTGAGACACTGAAGAGTATAAAGGTGGAGAAGGGATCTGGTCGATCCGGAGTGCTTAGTGGGAAAAGTAGATGTATCTACAATCAACACCTTACAGGTACAATCAGTCTGTATAGGCTTCAAAAATTACTGGGTCGTGGATGGGGTGGATATGGGGATGCCCCGAATACAATGAAACTAATTCCATGAATAGAACAGAAAGGAATGAAATAGGTATTCTAAGATCTGTCTTTACTCTATTGTTTCCAGACATGAATACCCGTAAGAGACATAACATACCTGTCTCCAGGTAATATTTTCCAACAAACATAACATACCTGTCTCCAGGTAATAAATTCCAACAAACATAACATACCTGTCTCCAGGTAATATTTTCCAACAAACATAACATACCTGTCTCCGGGTAATATTTTCCAACAAACATAACATACCTGTCTCTAGGTAATATTTTCCAACAAACATAACATACCTGTCTCCGTGTAATAATACTCTAATATACACGTAATTTGCCTGTCTTCAGGTAACAAAAATGGAAGACACCATTACCTGGGCTCAACAGGCGAGAAAAGAACAAGGTCGGTGGTATATATTTATATTTTATTCTTCTTTCCTTCCTAATTTTTCCGTCAGAGACGAGGAGATATATCATCATCATCATGTCGCATGTCCTTTGCAGAACGTTGCATTCACCACAGCCTGTCTGAAAGAATTTATGTTTCTAGCCAGATCTCCCACAGAACGTTGCATTCATCACAACCCATCTTAAAGAATCTCTATCTCTAGTCAGATCTCCCACAGAACGTTGCATTCACCACAGCCTGTCTGAAAGAATCTCTCTCTATCTCTAGTCAGATCTCCCACAGAACGTTGCATTCACCACCGCCCGTCTGAAAGAATCTCTGTCTCTAGCCATATCTCCAACAGAACGTTGCATTCACCACCGCCCGTCTGAAAGAATCTCTGTCTCTAGCCAGATCTCCCACAGAACGTTACATTCATCACAGCCCGTCTGAAAGAATCTCTGTCTCTAGCCAGATCTCCCACAGAACGTTGCGTTCACCACAGTCTGTCTGGAGTGAGAGCGAGAGGGTGGGACAGCTATACACAAACTGCGATATACTGAGAGAGAAATGAAGAAGAAAGCATGAGAGACATGAAATAATTCACAGAGAGAATGAGAGAGGATGAGAGGTATCAAATAGCTGGGTAAATAGAAAAACATGTTAATGACAATCAGAGAAAGATTAATTAGATTTAGATATCCAGACAGAGAGAGAGGGGGGAGAGAGAGGGAGTAGGAGAGAGAGGGAGGGGGATTTAAATGATGTGGCACTCTCTGTTCTGTAATAAATATATAAAGATGAAGTTATGTTCTATAACTTGATTATCTTCTTGTTTGGTGTCTACCAGGCTCGTGGGAAGTCGATGTCAGTTATGGAGGGGAGGCAGATCTTCACAAACATCTCACAGGTTGTGACAAGAACCCAGGTCATCAGAAATTTGTACCTGTAGACCAGTTTAATGTGGACCATCTCCCTCCTGGTTGTGATGACAACGATCTAGTGGCTTTTATCCGAGCTATGTCAGATCTAACTGTCCGTGTGGACGTCAAGTATTTCAGTGAGAACAGACCTGAGGCTGTTGATGGCAGGCCTTTTCCGATCTACAAGGGCAGGGGCGGTGACATGACGAGGACAGGGACTGGGTGGGTGTGGGCGGTGTACAAGTACCCGGATCAGAACAACTTTTATAAAACCAGTGAATATCACGAATGTGTGAACTCTCCTGCGGCAAGAAATTGTGAATATCATGAATGTGTGAACTCTCCTGCGCCGAAAAATTGTGAATATCATGAATGTGTGAATTCTCCTGCGCCGAGAAATTGTGAATATCATGAATGTGTGAATTCTCCTGCGCCGAGAAATTGTGAATATCATGAATGTGTGAACTCCCCTGCGCCAAGAACCTGTGAGTGTCATGAATGTGTGAACTCCCCTTCGCCAAGAACCGAGTTTGCTCACATCCACATACGAACAGCGAAACATCTTGTTAACGACGACCCGGAAATAACTCACACCACGTGCCATCTCTTCTTTAATGAAAGTGACGAGACCATTATATGTAACCAGGCCGTCTCTCTCAGTGACAGGCCGAGTTTCTGGACTAACCCTCAAATCGGCCATTGTGCGATGAGACTTGTCACCCATGACCTAGACTTGGCAGATAAGCTTATCAATAAAATACAACTCTTGGGTGAACTTGAAACCAATTTTCTGCAGAGACATAAGTCCAAATTCTGTAAAGACCAATTTTCTTTCGGTAAACCAACTTTGAACATCACAGTGTCCAACCCTAAAGGATGTGACAAGCAGGTCAGCGTACATTATGACACCAGCAACGATCTTAAACACACCATGAAGTCCTGGTATATAGAACAACCTGCAACATGTCTTGGATCTAGTGGAGCTCCTGTGTTTCTTCTAGGACGGGACCACCAGTGGTTCTCAGATTATACCCCGGATGGTAACTGCGATGAGGATAAAGCATGTGAATATATTAGTCAAGCATTTATTTAGGGTTGGGATATATTCAGAAAATTAACTAAGTAGTTTCATTTGCATTTATCTCTTTCTTTGTAGAAGATATGTAGACTTATAATACCTCTATTAGATATGTAGAGTTATAATATCTCTATTAGATATGTAGAGTTATAATATCTCTATTAGATATGTAGAGTTATAATATCTCTATTAGATATGTAGACTTATAATACCTCTATTAGATATGTAGAGTTATAATACCTCTATTAGATATGTAGAGTTATAATACCTCTATTAGATATGTAGAGTTATAATACCTCTATTAGATATGTAGAGTTATCATATCTCTATTAGATATGTAGAGTTATAATACCTCTATTAGATATGTAGAGTTATCATATCTCTATTAGATATGTAGAGTTATAATTGGACACGATAATGACATCAGATGGAAGATGCACCACAGAAATAAAAAAAAAAAAACAGAATAGCTCAGGCCAAAATAGCGTTTCATAAAACTAAAATATCTTATGCAACAAATCTATGTCAATAGAAATGAGAAAGAGAGTTCATCGGTGCTATATAGAACCAGTTCTGAACCATGAAAGCGAATAATGGACAGCAAATAGCAAATGAAAGACGATTAGAGGCTACAGAGATGGGATTTCTCAGAATAATGTTGAAAGTTCCCTAGACAACTAAATAGACCAACGAAGACATTCGTAAAGAGGCCAACACAAATAGGGAGGTCCTCAAAAACATCAGAAAGAAACAATGGACATTTTTTTCTGACACAACACGAGACGAGGAAAGATGAAGTACTTAGCCACAACTGGCGAAATACATGGAAAGAGAGATCGCGGACGACAAAGAGAGAAGATACTAAGCTTGATGTCATGGCATGGGAAACAGCCAACAACAGAATTGATACGACGTTTGGTGGATAGAAAATTGTGGAAGGACATGATCGCCTACGCCAACCGGCATGGCACATGATGATCTATAGAAGTAAGCCTGGGCTGGGGGGGGGGGGAGGGGCTTAAAATGAAATGCGGAAAACAACCAACAAGCCTGACGTTTTCAGCTGTGCCAGCAGCGGTGGTTGTGGGTAGAGTGACGTCAACCGTCTATAGTTCCTGTAGTTTAAAATGTCACGCAAGTGTGATGGCTTTCCGGTTTTATTTTCTGCCCGCGGGCCTTGAAAATCTATAGTTGGCTGTGGTTGTGAGTAGAATCTTGTCAGCTGTCTATAGCTGAAAACGTCACGATAAATGGGGTGTTTTAAGGTTTCCCTTTCAAGTTTCGTTTGTTCCTTGTTATGATCATCATCGCTGCACACCGGACGAACCCATAGGTGTTCCGATATCCACTTCGAGATAATCCGAGAAGGATCTTGGCCCATGCGCACGGACTCCGTACCACGGCTTGAGATTCATGGTGTGGGTAGGATTTTGCTGCCAGTTTGGCCCGGGCAGCGGCCAGATTTATTACCTACTCTTTTCGATGTTATCTGCCATTGGATCTTTATCGTGCGCAAGTACAGACGGGTCCTCATGTTTATTACCGTTATCTGAGAGGGCTAAACATCGGATCTCACTACCCAGGAGATCAGGGGAGGTTACCGTCACGAAGAAACCACGGATTCATCAGTCAGGTCTCAAACTTCTCTAGATGATGATTTTTGACAAAATATTCTGATGATTAATTGTAACTTTTACCTTGTGTTTATAAATATGTTTGTGTTTTCCCCTTACTTTATACTTATTGCGGGTAACAATGTCATGTAATAAACGCAATTAACAATGTCATGTTATAAAAACCACCACTAATGTCGTATTATAAACAGAACTAAAAAAAAACCATGTCATGAACACAACTAATAATGGCATGTTATAAATAGAACTAACAAAGCTATGATATAAACACAACAATGTCATGTTATAAACAAAACTAACAATGACATGTTATAAACACAACTTGCAAAGTCATGTTATAAACAGATCTAACAAAGCCATGTTATATTATAAACAGAACTAACAATGTCATGTTATAAGAACAACAACCAATGTCATGTTATATATAAACACAACTAACAATGTCATGTTATAAAAACAACCACCAATGTCATGTTATAAACAGAACTAACAATGTCATGTTATAAACAGAACTAACAACGTCATGTTATAAAAAACCCACCAATGGCATGCTATAAACAAAACTAACAATGTCATGATATAAACAGAACTAACAATGTCATGTTATAAACAGAACTAACAACTTCATGTTATAAAAAAAGCAACCACCAATGTCATGGTATAAACAAAACTAACAATGTCATGATATAAACAGAATTAACAATGTCATGTTATAAACAGAGTTAACAATGTCATGTTATAAACACAACTAAGAAAATCATGTTATAAACAGAACTAACAATGTCATGTTATAAACATCATTAACAAAGCCATGTTATAAACATAACTAACAGTGTTATATTATAAACACAACTAACAAAGTCATGTTATACACAGAACTAACAAAGCCATGTTATAAACAGAACTAACAATGTCATGTTATAAACAGAAAAAAACAATTCCATGTTATAAACACAACTAAGAAAATCATGTTATAAACAGAACTAACAATGTCTTGTTATAAATGTAATAGAGTATAGCTGGTGAGAGCATAGGGGCAGGTAACTTAGTTGTTACCCGCTTCTCAATAGATAATAGCAGTAACAAAATAGGAGCGACCAGCAGTAATTAGGACATAAGATGGGGAATGGAAATTTTCCAGAATAAACTGATTAGACAAAGTTAAGGGAGTAAAGATTTATAGTGGTGGTAGACACACAGAAGTGAGGAAGGTAAAGTAGAAATATACCGAGGGTTTGGGTCCATTTAATTTTCCAAGCAGCAGGTTGTGGAAATTAGTAGAAATAGAAGTTCACACAGGGGTAGGGTCCTCAGACATAACAAGGACACCCACCGAACTAAAGTAGAGAGGGTCCAGAATTAGCCTGGACATAATAGTTAATGGGATTTTTCACGATTTCCACAACAAC
Source organism: Megaustenia siamemsis (assembly GCA_032433765.1). NCBI lineage: Eukaryota > Metazoa > Mollusca > Gastropoda > Stylommatophora > Ariophantidae > Megaustenia > Megaustenia siamemsis. The sequence goes on along the minus strand of JAVIAB010000008.1, from coordinate 7,001,567 downwards.
CTCACAATAACAGGTTGTTGTGGAAGTGACCATAGACGCATGCATTGACCTCATGACTTTACTGTCCAGTAAACAGCTACCAGAAAAGGTCAGAGTCGTGAAATAATATTTATTTAAATAGGCAATAGAAGTCACGAAAATAAGCTGTTATTGTCAAGTTGAGACACAGGTCAGATTTTGGGAATTCAAGTCTCGGACACGAGGCTGCAAGTGATCAGGAGGGAGTCGCAATTGTCACTTCGCGACAACTTTGCGACGATTTTAGTGGCTACTGATTTTCAGACGTAGAGAGTGGTTGGAGTAGTATAAAAACTTCAACACAATAGGTTTAAAAAAGACAAGCAGAGATGAATTAGTCAAGATTAGAAAGTCAACAGTTCGAGTTAGTTATTAGACAGAATAGTCAGATCAGAAAGTTAAGATTAGAAAGTGAAGACAGTTAGTTAGGAAGTTGGAATCTCCAAGTTGTAGTTCAAGTCAGTTGAGACGTTATTATTGATAGAGAGCTGATAGAGAATATAATGAACTTAAGCTGCGAAAGTGTTTTGAAAGATTCATAGAATTGTACTTCAATGTATTCTTCCAAGTTCGTAAGTAGACAAATGAATACTGTTGTATGAAACTATGAACTTACGGACATTCACAGTCACCGACGATAGTCTCTTGAGTGTCCTGAATTAACGAATGTTAATTTAAGATAAGTGTACGATCATGGGCCAAGATTGATAATAGAGAAATCAATAAACTGATTATGATGTTATACTGAGAGCAAAAGAGTCTGTCATGAATTTACCTGTTGTGTTGGTCAACAAAATCAATGTGATGTGTGAGTCAACTAAATCAATGTGATGTGTGAGTCAACTAAATCAATGTGATGTGTGAGTCAACTAAATCAATGTGATGTGTTAGTCAACTAAATCAATGTGATGTGTTAGTCAACTAAATCAATGTTGTGTTAGTCAACTAAATCAATGTGATGTGTTAGTCAACTAAATCAATGTGATGTGTTAGTCAACTAAATCAATGTGATGTGTTAGTCAACTAAATCAATGTGATGTGTTGTCAAGAAGTACAAAGATAAATATCAACAAGAGTCAGTGTGGGTCTATAACAATAAACACAACTAGCAAAGTCATGTTATAAACACAACTAACAAAGCCATGGTATAAACAAAACTAACAATGCCATGTTATAAAACACAACTTAGAAAATCATGTTATAAACAGAACTAACAATGTCATGTTATAAACAGAACTAACAAAGCCATGTTATAAACACAACTAGCAAAGTCATGTTATAAACAGAACTAACAAAGCCTGGTTATAAACAGAACTAACAATGTCATGTTATAAACACAACTAACAATGATATGTAATAAGCCCAAATTTTAAAAAGCTATGTAATAAAAACAACTGAAAACGCCATGTAATAAACGCAACTGAAAACGCCATGTAATAAACGCAACTGAAAACGCCATGTAATAAACGCAACTGAAAACGCCATGTAATAAACGCAACTGAAAACGCCATGTAATAAACGCAACTGAAAACGCCATGTAATAAACGCGATATCAATGACATCATGTGTTTGTTTATGACGGGATATACAAAGACAAATGAGTCCAATATTAGAGAAGAGAGATAACCTACCAAAGCTAGCCAAGACCACACATAGGTGTTAGTGTACACAGTAGAATGCATGCTCTTCTTCCTCTTCTTCTTCATCATCATTATCTTCTTCATCTTCTTCTTTATCTCCTTCTTCTTCTTTATCTCCTTCTTCTTTATCTCCTTCTTCTTCTTTATCTCCTTCTTCTTTATCTCCTTCTTCTTTATCTCCTTCTTCTTCTTTATCTCCTTCTTCTTTATCTCCTTCTTCTTTATTTCCTTCTTCATCTTTATCTCCTTCTTCTTTATCTCCTTCCTCTTTATCTCCTTCTTCTTCTTTATCTCCTTCTTCTTCTTTATATCCTTCTTCTTTATCTCCTTCTTCTTTATCTCCTTCTTCTTCTTTATCTCCTTCTTCTTTATCTCCTTATTCTTTATCTCCTTTTTCTTCTTCTTTATCTCCTTCTTCATCTTTATCTCCTTCTTCTTTATCTCCTTCTTCTTTATCTCCTTCATCTTTATCTCCTTCTTCTTTATCTCCTTCTTCTTTATCTCCTTCTCCTTTATCTCCTTCTTCTTTATCTCCTTCTTCTTCTCCGTTTGTTTTCAGCGTTCAAGTAGTGTGATCATGCGAACATTATTGGCTCTTTGTCTTATTACATGATTGGGGGAGGGGAGAATATGGAGGGGGAAGAAGGAGGGTTAAAAAGACGACAAACAAGGAAGTTCTGAATCAGTTGAAAACGAAAAAAGATCTACTTAACACAATTCGAAAAAGACAACAGCAATTTTGTGAATATGTGAGAAGACATAAAACCTTCTAAAGTCACCTTGGAAGGGAAGGTACAAGACAGGCGAGGCAGGAGAAAGATCAAGACTAAAGTAGATTGATGACATCACGAGATGGACAGGTGAACCAATGACAACGTGCACCATCAAGACAAGAGATAGGGTAAAATGGCGCTCAATGGTAACCAAACTTCGATGTGAAGATGGCACCCAATGAGTTAATGAATGATAGGGGAGTAGGAAAAACATCATGGCACACAATGAGCTGGGAGCTGCGATAGCTCAGTGGCTAGTGAACTGGACTACAAAGGACAAGGGTAGGGTTCGAAGGTTCCAACCAAAGGCTTCCGGGTTCACCCAGCCTTAAATGGGTACCGGATTTTTTTCTGGGAAAGTAAAGCAGCACGGGCGTAATACCGACCACATTACCCCAAAAATCATGTGCTGAAGGTCTGTAAAATATAGGGTCACTAACACCATATTCCCTATACGCCACTTGGTGTGACGGGGGTACTTTACTTTTTTTTTACACAATGAGCTGGTCGCCGTGTCAGTACCCAGATACGTGTGTGTAAGTAAAAGTAAAGAGCCCCGTCACGACAAGTGACGTATAGGGAAAATCGTGTTAGTGATCATACTCTTTACAGACCTTCAAAAAAATTATTTTGGGAGTAATGTGGTCGGTATTAAGCCCGTGCCGCTTTACTTTCTAAGAAAAATCTGGTTCCCATTTAAGGCTGGGTAAACCTGGAAGTATACCTGAGAGTATTACACAACAGGCCCTTTTTTGGAATCCCCAGGGGAAAAGACAAAGAGGAAGACCAAGGAATTCTTGGAGAAGACAGATAGAAGCAGAGATGAAGATGATGGGGAAGACATGGAATGATCTTAAAAGAATAGCAAAAAACAGAGCGACTTGGAAAGTGTTTGTTGAAGACATATGCTCCACCGGGAGCTAAAAGGTAAAAGAAGAGAGAAGAAGAAACCTGGAAGCCGTCGATCAGGATCGAACCCGATGCCTTGTCCTTAGTAGCCCAATTCACTAACCACTGAGCTAACGCGGCTACCGATTGTGTGTGTCCTTCAACAAGTACTCAAATCACGGTTAGGGTAAAGCAGTTTATTTTTTCTATTAATCGGTGGTGACTCTAACATATTTTGACGACTGCACTGGACATGTGCCCTTTCCTCTTATCTTAAAATGTACACCCTTTCCTTCCATCTATGGAAGGTTCTCGTGGTCCACCCAGCCGCTTTAAATATGCGCCATAGATACTAACCAGAAAGGAAAGGAGGCGGAGAAAACTGGCCACATCACTCCATCAATCTGAGACTTAGTGCAATGACGTCACTAACACTTACTTAACATCATTATCTTAATTAACAGATGGCTGTGTTCACTTTCTGTTCGGTTTCGCCTTATGTCTTTTGGCGTGTGCTGAGACTGCTATGATGGAGGCTACAGCTACCTTTTTTTGTTTGAGAGATGAGTTAGTAATTCGGATGAATCCACTGGCACAGGCGGTTGAGCAATTATGGATTTTAATTCGTTTGCGGTGATACCGGGGCCCTCCATAACCATTGACATCGTTATCATATACCACACGGACTGGACGGAGCCGCGATAGCTCAGTGGTTAGTGAACTGGACTACAAAGGACAAGAGATTAGGTTCGATCCCAACCGACGGCTTCCTGGTTCACCCAGCCTTAAATGGGTGCCTGATTTTTTTCTGGGAAAGTAAAGCGGCACGGGCGTAATACCGACCACATTACCCCAAAAATATATGTGCTGAAGGTCTGTAAAATGTATGGTCACTAACACCATATTCTCTATACGCCACTTGGCGTGACAGAGATGCTTTATTTTTTTTTTTTAACACGGACTGGTATAGGCGATCATGCCTTTCCATAATTTTCAATCAAAAGTGCATCGTATCAATTCTGATGTTGACCTCTTTCCATGCCATGACACACCTTGCTCTCCGGTATCTTCTCTCTGCGTCGCCCGCGATCTCCCTTTTCCTGTATTTTTCCAGGGTCACGCCTAAACTACTAGTCCAGCGCTTAGTTACTACAATACTGGGTCTTCTATATCTGCAACAGCCGCCATTACAGGGAACACGGCGATCCTAGCTTCTGTTAGCCAGCCTGTTTTAACATAGTCTCAATACTAGGTCTTCTATATCAGCAACAGCCACCACTACAGGGAACACGGCGATCCTAGCTTCTGTTAGCCAGTCTGTTTTGACATAGTCTCAATACTAGGTCTTCTATATCAGCAACAGCCACCACTACAGGGAACACGGCGATCCTAGCTTCTGTTAGCCAGCCTGTTTTGACATAGTCTCAATACTGGGTCTTCTACATCAACAACAGCCACCACTACAGGGAACACGGCGATCCTAGCTTCTGTTAGCCAGCCTGTTTTGACATAGTCTCAATACTAGGTCTTCTATATCAGCAACAGCCACCACTACAGGGAACACGGCGATCCTAGCTTCTGTTAGCCAGTCTGTTTTGACATATTCTCAATACTGGGTCTTCTATATCAGCAACAGCCACCACTATAGGGAACACGGCGATCCTAGCTTCTGTTAGCCAGTCTGTTTTGACATAGTCTCAATACTAGGTCTTCTACATCAACAACAGCCACCACTACAGGGAACACGGCGATCCTAGCTTCTGTTAGCCAGACTGTCTTGATGCAGACTGTTACCGGGGGAGACCACGAGGGAGTAGAACAGCTAGGTCTTGGTCAGTTCAAGGTTCGCCGACCCTGCTATTGCGTTCTCAGGCCACAGTCGCTTATTGCTCCCCCTTGCCACAGATCAAAATCATGTAATTATTGTATGTTCTATATAATCATGTACTCACTACTTTACTAGAATTACTCCTACGATTTTCTACTTGTTTCGTTCATTAGTCCATCCCTCCATCTTTATGTCATGCTCCGTCGGATGGAGAAGAATCGCAATGAGTTGGGCACGGCTGTTTGGTTTCATCTAAAATTGGCATTTTAGTTCAAACCTTATAAATGTTGCAGCATTTGTGGATGGAAATGTCCAGAGTCAAAAGATTCTTAGCTCTTTCCTTACGTTTCGACGCACCGTGCGCCATGCCAAATTTGTTACTGCACGTTTCGCCGCACAGTGCGTCACTCTCAATTTGATTGGTGTGAACCGTCATCAAACCATATTTTTTTTTAATGTGTTGTATCATCTTGGTATTGGTGAAATCTAATTGCTTGTTTAATTATCTAAACATTCACATATAATATATTAAGTGTTAGATAAATATAAACGTGTAGATTGATATTTAGAACCACAACTAGATACACCAGTTACATACCATCATAAGAAACAGATAATCAAATCAATCAGAGGACCACAAGCCCCAAATCAGGATGCCTTTCATAATATGAATAGATATGAACAAGTTATCATTATACGCCTCAGAACAGGACACAATCGACATAGTCACATGTATACAAAATTCAAGATCGGCACATCAACTACTTGTACATGCGGACAAGCACCCCAGACTGCTGAACACATACTTCAAGACTGCACTGAATATAGTAAACTGAGGAAAATCCATTAGCCCATAGGTACAACATTACAGACAAAACTATATGGGCCACTGCAAGAATTACAAAAGACTGTAACATTTATACAGGAAACGACATTGCAGATATAGACAATACTTCAGGCGAACGAAAGATAGATATTTAAAACCACACAAAAATTTTCTCTCTGAAATTTCTACCGCTAAATTTACAAAAACCTTCCGTACTGAAAGAGTTAAAATGATAATTTATGGGAGAGTTTTCAATCACCGCATATAAAACATAAAATTGTTTAGCTAAAGTCAATATTTATATGTGAATGATATTATATTAATTAATTAAGTCTGGTAACAGGCAGATCATCCGCTGATGATACAGTCTTAATCGCTAAGAGTGAAAATGAGTTACAAGAAATGTTAGACATTATAGTGAAGGAAAGCAAAAAATAAATGACTCAGCCCTAATGGCAGAAAGAACAGAGGAAATAGTAACAACAAAGAAAAAGACGGCACCACAATGCACAATAAAGACAAGTGGGAAACAATATTAAAATTCAAGAGAACACAACAAGTTCAATTAATGCAGGACATGAACAATCAATAGATGAACATTTCAATGGTTGTTTGAACTGCCGGAGGAGCGGATATGGGAATGTCTTACTGGTGTGACGCCAGTTCAGACTAAAAAGAACGTTTGTTTTGTTTACAGTGATTCTTGTGCATCATATATCCCACGATATGAGTTTAATCGTGTTCCTTTCAAGTGTTGTCTCTATCAGCTATTGGTTGCGGTGTGGGCCTAGGCAGGGTAGGTAAATTATGTAACAGCGGGAAAGAAAGAAAGTAAAAGAGGAAGAGGAATACAGGCCTGGCAGATCGTGAATGTTTTGATAAATGTTTGGATCTAGATAAAGATGTTTGTACGAGGAAATGGGAATCGGTGTCACAGGACAGGATGTATGTTGATGATGATGATGATGATGATGATGATGATGTTGATGATGATGATGATGATGATGATGTTGAAGATAATCATGACGATGGTGATGATGATGATAATAATGATAATGATATTGATAATGATGATGATGATGTTGAAGATAATCATGACGATGGTGATGATGATGATGATGTTGATGATGTTGAAGATAATAATGACGATGGTGATGAGGATGATGTTGAAGATAATCATAATGATGATGATGTTGAAGATAATAATGACGATGGTGATGATGATGATGTTGAAGATAATCATGATGATGATGATATTGATGTTGAAGATAATAATGACGAGGGTGATGATGATGATGATGATGATGATGATGATGATGATGATGATGATGATGATGGTATCAACACATTCTTTCTCAGAACGTTTCCCTTCCAACATCACATTTTATTACAACACAAGCAAGTGTTTTGTTTGTTTCTAACGTGTTATTTGACATTTGTTTTAATATCGACATCACATTTTATTCGAGGCTTTAATGTACAACATATTTGCATTCATTAAACAAAACATCTTTATAGCAATACAAGCATTACTATAATAATAATAATAATAATAGTAAGTAAGTAAAGAGCCCCCGTCACGCCAAGTGGCGTATAGGGAATATGGTGTTAGTGTCCATAAATTTTACAGACCTTCAGCACATGATTTTTGGGGTAATGTGGTCGGTATTACGCCCGTGCCGCTTTACTTTTCCAGAAAAAAATCCGGTATCTATTTAAGGCTGGGTGAATCCGAAAGCCGGAGATCAGGATCGAACACGACCTCTTGTCCTTTGTAGTCCAGTTCACTAACCACTGAGCTATTGTGGTTCCCAATAATAATAATTTGGTACAAAACAGACGTCATGTACTCTAAGCAGTCTCATAGGTGAATACTCGTTTGCAGTGGATTAATAAATATTATATTTGTCGATTGTTCGGGTACTCGACAAACACAGAATCTATTTAAAAATGAAATATGTGTTAAACGTCACAAGAATACGACTGGAATCCAAAAACATATTAGATGACAAACAAGCATACATAAGGGACCTCAAAAAGATTTATAGAAATACATAATTATAGTCTCATGAAAACACAAAGACTACAACAAACCGGAATATATATTAGATGACAGAATCAGCACGGTGCCTGTTTAAGTCATGACCTTCACGTTGAGACCTGGTTACTACAGACTCAACTATTGCGCGTGCAAACACAAAAACAATTATATAACCACTGAGATCGTACAATAATAAAAATAATACTAATAAGAGATTCTAAAGAGAAAAGGGGAAATCTTGTCATAAGAAATGCCTGTTTAAGTAATGACCTTCACGTTGAGACCTGGTTACTACAGACTCAACTATTGCGCGTGCAAACACAAACACAATTATATAACCACTCAGATCGCACAATAATAAAAATAATAGTAATAAGAGATTCTTAAGAGAAAAGGGGAAATCTTGTCATAAGAAATGCCTCCACGTCGAGTAATTGTATCGGTCCATTAGCATTTTGATAAATAAAAGGATGAGGGCAGACTACCTGTCATGATCTCCCAAATGTAATCTATGGCGTCAAATCAACATATATATATATTTTTATATTAGCGAAGTCATTGATGAAATGTGTACAGTGATGATGATGTTAATACAAACAGCGATATCCAAGTGGGAACTACAGGCTGGTCACACTGTGACGAGAACTCGCAGAATGGTCTGTGAGCACAAGGCTGAGAAGCGCTGTTGATGAATGTTGATGTAAACATGCAAGCATTTCTAGTCATTTATTCACTTCTTTCTTGTCATCGACGGTTCTCACATTCTCATGACCAACAGTTCATCGTTACCGTGACCTCATTTAAAAGTTTGCCATTATCTACACATCGGTTTGTATAAAAACTACAAATAATTATTTGGTTTATTTTTACAAATTCATTTTAAAACAAACGAAACAAATATTCACAAATAAAGTTCTGACAACGAATTTGTTCATAATCCAGATTTTGAAATAACAAAGTTACCCTTGACAAGGTCGCGAGGACACGACCTCAACCTTATGACATTTCTCCAGGCGTAGTCATATCTGCGGATACCCTTCTGTGACGTCACCTGCGAGGATTTAGTCGAAATCAAACAAAATCTGATGAATACGCGACCTCCAGAGTTCAAGACGAGGTCAACTTGTGACCTGGCCACGCCCAACAGATTCTGCTCCCAATTTCTGACGCCCAAACTGCGGGAGGAGAACGCACTGAAGACAGCATAACGTTTCTTGGATGTGCCTTTTCCCTGAACAGCCACTTCAAATAGTGTAGGTCTGCCTTGGGCACGAGTAGAAGAGGACTTTGGTAGAGACAACATCTGTAATCTGTACCCAGTTCGGTCAACACGTGGCTCCCACATTTCCTCGTTGACCTTGGAAAGGTCGTCACCACCGATCATGGCCAAAGTCCAGGGTGACCAGCGAAGTGACCTCAGATTGAAGTTGATCTCTGGAACGTTCTCTCGCTTCAGAAGGGGAAGATTACTCTCCTTGAACTTGTCGCAATTGAAATTTGTTGGAGTTGCCTTCTTGTCTACAGTCATCTTGTCGGCGGTCATCTTGACACGGTGAGCCAGAGACTGTTTTACCTTAACCGGTGTCCTTAACTTACCGGAACTACTTGTCTTTCTGGGTGAAGATGGCGTCAAAGATTTGACACTTTCAACAGCTGTGGACGTGTTCAAATTGTCACTTCTAAGGTTTGTAAAAACGGCTTCCATATCCGCAGCGAGACCACCCCTCGCACAATTAGCCCTCACCTCCTTCTCGTAGTTTGCAAACCTCATCACGTCGTTGGCCTCACGGTAACACACGGCCATGATGGTATGAAACAAGCTATCGAACTCCTCTAGACGCAGATGTTTACCTCCCGTTGTCATGGAAACTGTTTCGTGGAACATGTCAGCCCAAGTATTATGTCCACATTGGACGCTATAAATAGTAACTGACATTTCTCCTAGAAACTTGACCATTGTTCTCCAGTCGATGTTTTCTTTGTTACCGACCTCTCCAAGCTGGTGAGCTCTGCTGTCGCCGATCATAACGAGGACACGACGAGAGTCAGGAGTCCACGAGAGCTCAGTACGAACTTGCTGAAGAACCAACTCGTAGCACTCGGGGCCGTCACCTCCCCAAGTATTCTCCACATTCTTGACAAAGTCACAAAGTTTGACAATATCTTCAGTGAAATCAATCCATTTTGTGATATACACCGCCTTGGAACAATAATCCCCGTGAGCGAAGACGGCCACCCTGATGCCAGGGATGTCTGCCTGTAATCTCTGGATTAAGTCCTGGATGCGGCTTCGTGTTTCATCCAGCCATGGGGTCATGGAACAAGTCGTGTCGAAGGAGATAACCACTTCCAGATTTGAACCAAGGGCAGCCATACTGGAGTTCACCCAGAGCTTTCAAACAACAAAAGTTAATAAACTGTTTCAAAACAAAGCCTCCAGTGACTGTTAACAAAGTATTTCAAAATAAAACTGTGTATATGCTGAACTCTGATATTTGTCTGATTTCGTTACTAACACCTTGTTGGACACTGACTGAAGGTCTGTTACTTCGGCCTTAAATACTAGTTGGAATCCGCGAAGCATGATAAAGCTTGAAAACATTCAACCTCGAAGCACTTATCCGCGAAGCCGAGCGATCCTAACCTTATTTTTCGTATCTAAATTTAGACTAAACTTCCAGAATGGAGAACTCCACAGGTCGGGATATGCTATCATTGATGGCATAGATGATCCAAGACAAAACAAGGCGGCTGAGAGAATATATCAAATAAATATCAAGATAAACAAACAAGTCATACAGTCTTTACCTGGCGCTATAATAAGATAAAGCAACATTCATAGCCATCATGTGCCATGTCGAACCGACTTTCGTAAGCGACCAGGTCTCTCGACAATTCTCTATCATCAAGTGTCTCGTTTCAATTCTGATGTTGTTACTAGGTTTATTTTGCCACGATGCCCAGCTATCTAGTATTTTCTCTCCCTGCCTTCTATTATTGTTCTTTCCAGCCCGCTGTGTCTTTTGACGTGATCTTAGTATTTAATTTCCTCTGTAGAATGGTGTTTATAAGCCAGTTACTTGTAATGTTTACATCTTCTAGCATGTCTTCATTTGACTTTTTCATTATCCCAGGTATCGTGGATTTGTTTGTAAAATGTGTTTTCTAATGAACCGATTTTCTTCTTTGCTATTGACGAGATGTCCATGATTCGCAACAGGTTAACAACCCAAACAAATAATCAACTTACCAAATAATATATTTAATTATCCAGCTAACTAAACAGGCGACCTGGGATTAACTGCTGCATACGCTGGGCATCTTACACAGGGTAGAGTTGATCATACGAGTCAAGTGAGATGATAATGACGATGTTGATGACAACGATGATGATGAATCACGTAACCAATCAATTAACCAATCAATTAACCAATCCATCAACAGCCAATAATTAAGTGCAGATTATTGTTGTAACTTGAGCCTAGTTCCCACAATCCTGTGCGCTAACCCCTAACTTTGATTGTTACATCACCTATCATCACATGATGTCAGATAAAAGAGATACCACAAGCACAGCTCAGAGATAAACCATACAAAAGTGGTGTCCTTTTTAGTTGTCAGAACATGTACTGGCAACAAACAGCGGCCACAAGAACCGGAAACCAATTGGGGAATGTTTCAACAAATAAAACAGGGTGTTAGGCAAGGTTGTGTGCTGTCACCAGATTTGTTTAAAATTTATAGTGAATGAAATCATTTTAAGATCCATAAGGGGCATGTCTGGTATAACAATCGGAGGTCATAATATAAATAATCTAAGGTATGCTGATGATACAGTCTTAATCGCTCAGAGTGAAAATGAGTTACAAGAAATGTTGGACATTATAGTGAAGAAAGCAAAAATATAGGAGTGCAAAATAAATACAAGTGGAACAATATTAACACATGTAAATGAATTTAAATATTTGGGAACTTTGTTAACCTCAAACGGAAGATGTACAACAGAAGTGAGATGCAGAATGATTCAGGCAAAAACAGTTTTCCAGAAAATGAAACAGATACTATGCAATCTATTTTTGTGTATTGTAGGAACAAGAGAAGGAAGTAAACAGAGAGAAGATTTCCGAGAGTTTAGGAGAATGTTTCGCCGGGAAGATAATAAGAGAACTGATTAACAGCTGTCATCATCATCAGGTGCCATGGCGATTGACATAGGCGATCATCTCTCTCCACGTCACTCGGTCCTTCATACATGTCATTATTTCAGTCGGTGATCTTTTGTTATGCCATTTGGATAAGCTGTTGAATATTAGTTTCTCTTGGTTTCCCGCTGCTTTTCTTTCCATTCATTATGTCTGTTGTTATAGTATTCTCAATGCCTTCTTTTCGCATCACATGTCCACTAAATATTGATTGTCTTTTTCTTATGATTCTGATAATATTTATGTTTTCTCCAGCTCGTTTTAAACATTATTTATTTGTAGTTTTTGCTATCTATGGAATTCGTAGCATTCTTCAGATAAACCACATCTCAGCTGTCTCCATTGTTCTCTTTTTTGTTTTGCATATCGTAAATGGTTCACTTCCATATGTTAGAATATGTTCTATGTAGCACTTTAGCAAAGTTAAAGAGATTGAGGATTTTTAACAGACGAGATTACATTCGCCAGCGGCACGGTAAGCTACTTGACGATAATAAAGATAATAGTGATGATGATGCTGATGACGATAATGATGGTAATTTTAACGGTGGTGATGACGATGGACTTAAAAAAAAAGCAGTGTTGGCTGGTACTAGTATCTTCTTTTTCTTAGCATTCAACCGTTAAGTGAGCGTGATAGCGTTGTGTCGCTATCTAGCGGCGAACCCCCACATTTCGGCCCAACACATCCGTCTTCTACATGAGTAGATTTCCTTAACAATTTGTGCCTGGGCAGCGACCATTTTTGACCTACTCCTTTCGACTTTTAGCTGTAAAATGTTCTTTAAAGTGCGCACATGGGGATCTCCTGTTTTTCGCCGTTTTTGAAGATGGTTAGATATCGGATCTCACGATCCAGAGACTGGGGAAAGGTACATCGCAGTGCTGAGGAGGGTACATCCACGAGATGTGCTCAGATATCCACCTCCAGAATCTTAAACGTGAAGGAGTATTTTATGAGTGAGAGAAAAAACAAACTGTGATCAAGGGAAGAAGATGGAACTAGCTAGGCCCATGCTCAAAGAGATCTAAAACACAAGAGCTGACTGACTACAAGTGAGAGCTGAAAGAAAGACCTACCACGAACAATCTGGGAGATAAAATATTTAATAATTTAGTCCGGAATGAATAGTGTGGGTCAGATTTGGGGCATCCTGCTAGGGAGTGTCGACCACCATGCAAAATAAACGTACTCTGTTGTTGATTGATATGACGTCACGTGGTATGTCTGACACTGACAGCTTGTGGCCAATGGAAAAAGAATAAATTGTGGAGGTGGAAAAAGGGGGGGGGGGAGGATATAAAGATGAAAAAGCGGAAGAGGGCAAGAAAGAACCAAAAAAAAAAAATTAAATAAATAAAAAGAACGAAGAATAAATCAGTGAAACGTCAACAAATATCTTTGAACTGTAACAAGAATGTTATCTTTCTATGTCAGATCATGTGTTAAATCACGTGACAGGGAAACAAAAATAGAAATAATGAGTTCGGTGAAGAAACAGGTCAAAGTTTGACAGGTTAATTGAGTAGTTCAAGTATTGGTTGGTTTTAGTTGGCTGCTTGTTTGATTTAGTCCATGTTTCAATTACTTCACTGGTGTCCTGTGATGAGTTAATTAGTTAAATAGTTGATTGATTGATTGATTAAATGATTGATTGGATTGATTGGATTGATTGATTGATTGGGTTGATTGATTGCTTGGATTGATTGATTGATTGATTGATTGATTGATTGATTGATTGATTGATTGATTGATTGATTGATTGATTGATTGATTGATTGATTGATTGATTGATTGATTGATTGATTGATTGATTGATTGATTGATTGATTGGATTGATTGATTGATTGCTTGGTTGCTTGGTCGATTGATTGATTGATTGGTCGATTGATTGATTGCTTGCTTGGTCGATTGATTGATTGATTGATTGATTGATTGATTGATTGATTGATTGATTGATTGATTGGTATTGACTTGTTATTATCTTGGTCCTACAGCTTATTTGCTTGCGTTCACACGATGTCTAAAGGAAAACATCTGGTCGTCGTCCGCCCTTGAAAGGAATAAGTGAAAGGGGATGAGTTGTATTATGGTTTGTAGTTGAACAGTAACATGTGCACCTTTCACCTCAACACATCCGACTTAACCCAGCATTTTCGAGTACCGGCCTGCCTACCCACTTCGATCCCTACTCGCTTGTCCAGACTAGACAAATTAATCTGTGTCTAGAGGCACCACGAAGAGGTGGAGTATGGTTTGAATGCTTCTAGTTCACCGATCCACGCGCAAACCTTCACTTGGCCCTATTGGTTGTTCCATGAGATGTAGCAAAGCTGAAGTAAGTGTAGCTTTCTGGCTACAGTTGATAGTTATATAGCTTGTCATGTTGTGTCCTACTGGTTAAATCATAAGATGTTGCAGAGAGGAGATATGTAGCTCACTGGTCATCGCTAGTTGAATGACTTGAGTTGTTCTCATTCTGAATTATTTAGAGACTATCCGGTTCCATGTAAGCACCTTTTCCTGTATTATTTTTTCTCATTATAACTGGATGTTTTCATGTTGCACGCTAGTGACGCAGGTTGGGAGTGTTTCATTCTGATGAGATATCAAAGTCATTTCATTATTTTATATTCCAATTAATCATTTATTGACACATTTTTTCCCTGAATTTTCGCGAAGTTTCGTTTGTCTATTTCTACTTGTTTTGTTTGCAGTGAATCTTACGCAATTCATTTTGTCCAATGCCAACTTTAGCGAGTACCTGTCACGTGTTTTCTTTGTCTGTGCGCTTAATGTGGGTACAAACAGTGTATGTGGTTTGTGTAATAGCAGGACAGAATGTAAGCAATAGAAGGAGAGCAAAAGAGGTCAGGCATGTAGTGAATATTAAATGTTTGTGGTTTGTGACCTAGAGAAAGATGTTTGTGGTTTGTGACCTAGAGAAAGATGTTTGTGGTTTGTGACCTAGAGAAAGATGTTTGTGGTTTGTGACCTAGAGAAAGATGTTTGTGACCTAGAGAATGTGGTTTGTGGCCTAGAGAAAGATGTTTGTGGTTTGTGACCTAGAGAAAGATGTTTGTGGTTTGTGACCTAGAGAATGATGTTTGTGGTTTGTGACCTAGAGAAAGATGTTTGTGACCTAGAGAATGTGGTTTGTGGCCTAGAGAAAGATGTTTGTGGTTTGTGACCTAGAGAAAGATGTTTGTGGTTTGTGACCTAGAGAATGATGTTTGTGGTTTGTGACCTAGAGAAAGATGTTTGTGACCTAGAGAATGTGGTTTGTGGCCTAGAGAAAGATGTTTGTGGTTTGTGACCTAGAGAAAGATGTTTGTGGTTTGTGACCTAGAGAAAGATGTTTGTGACCTAGAGAATGTGGTTTGTGGCCTAGAGAAAGATGTTTGTGGTTTGTGACCTAGAGAAAGATGTTTGTGGTTTGTGACCTAGAGAATGGTGTTTGTGGTTTGTGACCTAGAGAAAGATGTTTGTGGCCTAGAGAAAGATGTTTATGGTTTGTGACCTAGAGAAAGATGTTTGTGACCTAGAGAAAGATATTTGTGGCCTAGAGAAAGATGTTTATGGTTTGTGACCTAGAGAAAGATGTTTGTGACCTAGAGAAAGATGTTTGTGGTTTGTGACCTAGAGAAAGATGTTTGTGGTTTGTGACCTAGAGAAAGATGTTTGTGGTTTGTGACCTAGAGAAAGATGTTTGTGGTTTGTGACCTAGAGAAAGATGTTTGTGCGAGGAAATGGGAAGCAGTGTCATAAGACAGCATCCGCGTTGATGGTGTTGATAATGGTGTTAATGATAAAAAAGATGATGTTGATGATGATTACGTTCATGGTGATGTAGATGAAGATGATGATGACGACGATAATGATGTCAATGACGATAAAAACACATTTTCTATCCGAACATTTCACTTCCAGCATATAATTTGATAACCGCATACACAAGATTGTTTTAAAAGTTTTATTTGACATTTTTAAAATGCAGTCATAACATTTTATTTGGGGCTTTAATGTACAACATATTTGCATTCATTAAACAAAACATTTTATTTGGGGCTTTAATGTACAACATATTTGCATTCATTAAACAAAACATTTTATTTGGGGCTTTAATGTACAACATATTTGCATTCATTAAACAAAACATTTTTACAGCATTACAAGCATTAATATAATAATAATTATTATTATTATAACAAAAATAGTTATAATCTGATACAACATAATGCACATGTAAGCATTCTCGCAGGTGCACGAACATATGTGGTCAATTAAAATACATATGTGTTTATTTTTTCTGGTAGTTTGAGCAAACAGACGAAATCTACTTTAAACTGTATTAAAAGATACACGTAGGCTACTTCAAATTGAAGTTCATAATAAATTAATCACAAAGACTGTTCAAACTGGAATACATATCTGATGACACACGATGTCTGTAACAAAATCAGAACGGCTCCTTTTTAAGATGAGACCGTAAGAAATGGCCGCCACATTGAGACCTGGTTACTACAGACTCATCTACGGCGCGTGCAAACACAAACACATATATATAACCACGCAGATGGTACAATAATAATAAATAATAATTATAATAATATTAGTAATAATAATATTAGTAATAATAATATGAGATTGCAAAGAGAATTGTAGCAAACAAAAATCTTATAAGACGTGCGTCCACGCCGAGTAATTGTTTCGGTTCATTTGTTTTTTGACGCTCAGACGGACGGTGGCAGTCCACCAGGGTCACGACCTGTCATCTACTGCAGTAGCTCAGCATTTATTTTTTTTTTTTGACGTGAGAGCAGTCAATGTTGTGTACAGTGATGATGATAATAACAAACATATAAATAAATCCATTGTTGCAGACAGCGATGTCCAAGTGAGAACTACAGGCTGGTCACACAGGGACGATAACTCGCAGAGTGGTCTGTGAGCACAAGGCTGAGAAGCGTTGTTGATGAATGTTGATGTAAACATGCAAGCATTTCTAATCCATTTATTCACTTCTTTCTTGTCATCGACGGTTCTCACATTCTCAGGACCGAAAAGTTCATCATTTGCCGTGACCTCATTTAAAAGTCGGCCATTATCTACACATCGGTTTGTATAAAAACTACAAATTATTATTTGGTTTATTTTTACTAATTCATTGTAACACAAACGAAACAAATATTCACAAATAAAGTTCTGACAATGAATTTGTTCATAATATTGATTTTGAAATAACAAAGTTACCCTTGACAAGGTCGCGAGGACACGACCTCAACCTTGTGACCTTTCTCCAGGCGTAGTCATATCTGCGGATACCCTTCTGTGACGTCACCCGTAAGGATTTAGTCGCAACCAAACAAAACCTGATGAATACGCGACCTCCAGAGTTCAAGACAAGGTCAACTTGTGACCTGGCCACGCCCAACAGATACTGCTCCCAATTTCTGGCGCCCAAACTGCGGGAGGAGAACGCACTGAAGACAACATAACGTTTCTTGGATGTGCCTTTCCCCTGAACAGCCACTTCAAATAGTGCAGGTCTGCCGTGGGCACGAGTAGAAGAGGACTTTGGTAGAGACAACATCTGTAATCTGTACCCAGTTCGGTCAACACGTGGCTCCCACATTTCCTCGTTGACCTTGGAAAGGTCGTCACGACCGATCATGGCCAAAGTCCAGGGTGACCAGCGAAGTGACCTCAGATTGAAGTTGATCTCTGGAACGTTCTCTCGCTTCAGAAGGGGAAGATTACTCTCCTTGAACTTGCCGCAATTGAAATTTGTTGGAGTTGCCTTCTTGTTTACGGGTTTCTTATTGGCGCCCATCTTGACACGGCGAGCCAGAGACTGTTTTACCTTAACCGGTGTCCTTAACTTACCGGAACTACTTGTCTTTCTGAGTGAAGATGACGTCAAAGATTTGACACTTTCAACAGCTGTGGACGTGTTCAAATTGTCACCTCTAAGGTTTGTAAAAACGGCTTCCATATCCGCAGCCAGACCACCCCTCGCACAATTAGCCCTCACCTCCTTCTCGTAGTTTGCAAACCTCATCACGTCGTTGGCCTCACGGTAACACACGGCCATGATGGTATGAAACAGGCTATCGAACTCCTCTAGACGTAGATGTTTACCTCCCGTTGCCATGGAAACTGTTTCGTGGAATATGTCAGCCCAAGTATTATGTCCACATTGGACGCTATAAATAGTAACTGACATTTCTCCTAGAAACTTGACCATTGCCCTCAAGTCGATGTTTTCTTCGTTGCCGACCTCTCCAAGCTGGTGAGCTCTGCTGTCGCCGATCATAACGAGGACACGACGAGAGTCAGGAGTCCACGAGAGCTCAGTACGAACTTGCTGAAGAACCAACTCGTAGCACTCGGGGCCATCACCTCCCCAAGTATTCTCCACATTCTTGACAAAGTCACAAAGTTTGACAATATCTTCAGTGAAATCAATCCATTTTGTGACATACACCGCCTTGGAACAATAATCCCCGTGAGCGAAGACGGCCACCCTGATGCCAGGGATGTCTGCCTGTAATCTCTGGATTAAGTCCTGGATGCGACTTCGTGTTTCCTCCAACCATGGGGTCATGGAACAAGTCGTGTCGAAGGAGATAACAACTTCCAGATTTGAACCAAGGGCAGCCATACTGGATTCACTCAGAGCTTTCAAACAACAAAAGTTAACAAACTGTTTCAAAACAAAGCTTCCAGTGACTGTTAACAAAGTATTTCAACATAAAACTTTGTATCTGCTGAATTCTTATATTTGTCTGATTTCGTTCTGAACACTTTGTTGAACTGACTTAATGTCTGTTGCTTCGGCCTTATATACTAGTTGAATTCCGCGAAGCATGATAAAGCGTGAAAACATTCAACCTCGAAGCTCTTACCCGCGAAGCCGAGCTATCCCAACCTAATTTCTCGCATCTAAATTTAGACTAAACTTCCTACAATCGAGAACTCCACAGGTCAGGATATGTTATCATTGATGGTATAGACCAGGGAATGCCAATAAAGTGCCCGCGGTGGATAAAAAAATAATTCAGATTGCATTGAGCAAAATGTCCTGGGTAAAATTGATTTAAAATTTGTTACATTAACTTCTACTGTGGGGAAAGCTAACTCAAATATTCCCTAGTAGTATGTTTAATATAAAGTATAATTATTGGTGGAAACATCCGAGGTAAATCAAAGAAGTGTAATAGTACAAGTAGACCTATGTTTAACACTCGGAACACTCTAGTAGTTCGTTTAAGATCGCCTTCCCGTCATTCCCGACCCATCCTTTTTTTCCCGTTTGATTATCCTGCGACCGACTGAAACATTGGAAGAAGCCGACGAATGGTTCTAGAACCGACTCTCGGTTCGGCGAGTTCAAACAGTTTCCGCAAAGAAATACTGTCAATCACCCAGCTCCTCCTCCCCAACACATTCACCCCACAATTATTTTACTTTGTCTCTTTCTCTCCAATCCTCTTTTCATCAGTCAAAATTATCTATCCGATATCCGATCTGATCATTCTGATTTTGTCGAGTTACAGTGAGCAGTTCCATTTTTAACAGGAAACAGTGCTATTGTTGTAATCTGTGTTTTCATTGTCTGTTGCTTCGGTCGTGGTATAATATGAGCAATAAACGTCAATTAAATGAAAAAATCAGATTTTGTCATGAGAAATGGGAACATGATTTTTTTATTTATAAACAATAAGGATAGCAAACCGCAGTGCCTTGTGTGTTTGCAAGTGTTGTCTGTAAATAAAGAGTATAATCTTAAACGCCATTACACACAGCACCACGCTGCTAAATACAAGGACTACATTGGTACAATACGTTCTACACTTGTGTGCGATTTGAAGAAAAAGGTTAGTGCTCAGAAATCTGTTTTTACTACATTAACAACAAAACAAACAAGTTCCTTAATTGTATCGTTTGTTGTTAGCGCGGAGAGAGCGAAATAAAAAAATATCATTATGTGACGGTGACTTCGTAAAGCGTTGTTCTATTAATATGACACGTGCATTTGGGGAAGAAACAATTGCCATTCATTTTGAGAGCATTCCACTATCAAAACAGACAGTCACTAGAAGAGTTGAGGAAATAAGTTCTCATATATCTAGTAAATTAAAGAGCGTTCCACTATCAAAACAGACAGTCACTAGAAGGGTTGAGGAAATAAGTTCTCATATATCTAGTAAATTAAAGAGTGTCGTTACAAATTCCGCTTACTTTTCTCTGGCTTTGGATGAATCTACTGACATATCAGACACAGCACAACTTTTAATTTTCATAAGAACTGTTTCAAAAGACTTTATTATCAATGAAGAGCTACTAGCTTTAGATTCATTGCATAATACGACCAAAGGTCAAGACATTTATGACTCAGTTATGAAAGTTGTTAACGGTATCGGTGACATAAACAGACTTTCAGCAATAGTGACAGATGGCGCTAAGTCAATGTGTGGTACTCAAACAGGTCTAGTTGGATTATTAAGGAAGGCCGGAATCCATTACTCAACATTACATTGCATTGAATCATACACCAGGAGGCGCTGTGTGGCAAGATTCTAGACGTGGAGGATGTTATGAAACCTGTAATAAAGTGTGTGAATTTAATAAAAGGCGGGAATCGGGCTTTGACACACCGACAGTTTATAAATTTTCTATCTGAAGTTGATGCGGAATATAGCGATTTAGTACTCTACACACAAGTACGCTGGCTAAGCAGAGGGAATTGTTTAGGCGTTTTTTTGCTTTGAGAAACGAGATAAAGCAGTTTTTAGAAAAACATGATACCAACAAAGAACTAATCAGAAAAATGTCTCATCCACATTTTAACAGCGTATTGGCCTTTTTAGCTGATATCACCCAACACATGAATGAACTCAAAGTGAAGCTACAGGGACGTTCCCAAACAGTCTCAGATTTGGTGGGACACCTAGATGGATTTATAAGTCAACTAAAAGTTTCTAGATTTACCCTGGCCAAAGAAAACTTCATTCATTTTCCTACGTGCAAAGAATTGATTGAGGAGCGCAGTGACACTGATTTCAAATTTTCTGTATTAATGCTAGACAAACTATTGGAGCAATTCAATGAACGATTTTCTGACTTCAGTGGTATACGACCAGAACTGGCATTGTTTAACAACTCAATGAAGTATGACATTTTCCAACAACACGACACTTTTCAGTTGGACTTATGTAACCTCCAAAGTGACCCCTTTTTCCAATCAATGATGGAGATAGGAGTTGACTTTTGGAAACTTGTGCCACGGGAAAAATATCCCGCATTGAGTGATTTCAGTTTGAAAATTACTTCTATGTTCGGAAGCACATATATATGTGAATGCGCTTTTTCAACAATGAAGGAGATTAAATCGTCACGAAGAAACCGACTCACTGATGGCCACCTTCAGGATTTATTACGAATATCATCATCATCTTTACACATTGACTTTGATGAACTTGTTGCTGCACATGAACGTCCACATTGTTCTCATTAAGGTTTGTCACATGTCAACTTTAAAATGACCTAACTAAAACATGTTTGTTAAACAATATAAATAGCAAATTTTATTCATTTTTATAAATCAACTAGGCATTTTTAACTCTGTTGCAATAAAATTATTTATGTAAGCAAATAATGCCGATAAATAACAAAAAGCTAAGTTTATTTGTATTGATGTTGTTATGTGTGTGGCCCGTCACACACACAAAAAATAATAAAAAGTGGCCCGCCATTTGAAAGAAATAGGCCATCCCTGGCATAGATGATCAAAGACAAAACAAGGCGGCAGTGAGGATATATCAAATAATTATCAAGATAAACAAACAGCAAGTCATACAGTCTTTGAGTGACGCTAGAATAAGATAAAATAACATTCACAGTCATCGTGTGCCATGCCGGACCGACTTTTAAAAGCGAGAGTTGTAAACCCGACATGCAATTCACTCATATTGTCTCATGTAACTCCAGAATCGTAGCCGGTTCGCCCTTGAGAATTGTCTCATAGCCCAGTTGGGTTCGCTGTCTCTACAAGGCATGAACATATCGCTCCCATATACATAGGATACCTGATACAAATTTGCCCTCATGCACACACACCTATCTATATATGTGTGTATTTTTGTCTGCATGTGTACTTGCACATTTGGACACCGTTGGGTGATTTTTCCTGTGCTTTGTGGTAATATATACAAACGTATGCGTCTATGTTTGGTTACGTACGCATGTGTTTGTACACATATGTTCGGTGTGCACATCCATAGTTGCAGATATACACATATTTATGTCTTCGCTTGTGTACGTAATTAAACTTTCCACGTGGATAAACTTATTGGGAATCAACTCATATAAACGATTCCAGGAGTTGTAGAGTCTGGGATCTTGTACCCACCTCCACATATTTTCAGAATCCTTCCCTTTTACTGTATTTCACACCCGTGTTCGCCCTGTCAGCCAACCTTATCAATTATAGTCCTGTCGGTGCTTGACCAAGCTCCGGACCAAAGAGAAGTGACTTATTTTCCTTTTTGAGAGTCTAGCACATTATACATTTTGCCAGTTGTAATCCAAGTAACAAAACTTACATATAATCATCATCATCGAGTGCCGTCTCCGCAACGAAGGCTGG
Source organism: Megaustenia siamemsis (assembly GCA_032433765.1). Classification (NCBI taxonomy): domain Eukaryota; kingdom Metazoa; phylum Mollusca; class Gastropoda; order Stylommatophora; family Ariophantidae; genus Megaustenia; species Megaustenia siamemsis. Next base: position 6,978,699 of record JAVIAB010000008.1, on the reverse strand, counting down.
CTACCATGGATCGCCATTCCACTCTGTCTCTTGCTTTGATGGTGCAGGTTGTCATAGATTGACTTGTCCATCTTTTGATGTTACTCGTCCATGTTAGTCTTAGTCTGCCTCTGCTTCTTTTACCTTGTATTTTCCCTTCCAATATTACTTTTAGTAGGCTGTTGTGTCTTTTAACATGTCCCAAAAATTTCATTTGTCTTGTCTTAATTGTATTTAGTAGTTCTCTTTTTATTTTTAGTTGTTTTAAAATTTCATCGTTTGTTTTCTTTTATTTCCATCCAATTCTACCTATTTTTCTGAAAATGTACATTTCAAAGGCTTCAATTTTCTGTTCTGTTTTCTTATTTAATGTCCATGTTTCTGCACCATACAGGAATATTGAGAAGATGTAACATTTTGCTATTCTTAGTCTCAGACATATGTAATAAAGATAATATGCAAATATGTATGGGTACCACAATAAAGGAGAAAGAGCTCATTATATTCACCACAGCCCGTCTGAAAGAATCTCTGTCTCTAGCCAGATCTTCCACTTCTTATTTTGTCATATTCAGGGTCTCCGTGATGTCTTGAAACCACCTTCTTCTTGGTCTGCCCCTTATATCTTGTCCATGAACCATGCCTTCCATTATTGTTCTTTCCAGCCGCCTGCGTCTTTTGACGTGGCCATGGTATTTTAATTGACTCCGCAGAATGGTGTTTATAAGCCAGTTCCTTTTAAATGTTTCAATCATTTGATATGTCTTCACTGGACTTTTTCGTTATCCAAGGTACCTTAAGGATTCTTCTATAGCAGGAAAAATAAAAAAATAAAAAAAATGGTATGTAAGAAGCTTTACGTGACAAGTGGACGACACAGACTAAACAACGTTTCGGCTCAATAGGCCTTCATCAGGAACAATCAAAAAAACACACACACAAAACTGATAACGAAACAACCAAAACAAAAACAATCGAAATGTGTTAAAGAAAACAACAACAATAAATAAAACTATCCTGTCAAATCCAAAATAAA